>JAODAL010021621.1:0-66630 GCA_025379985.1 Phyllomedusa bahiana
TATTAATTTATCACATCCCCCGAGTTTTTAAAAGGGTTTCAAAAACTGTGTTAGGACTTTTGTCTCACATCCTGAGTAATCACAGACTGTAGAACTGAATCCACTGACAGACATAGGGGGTTGTTCACACGCCGTCCTTGGATCCGAATTTTGATCCGTGTTGGATCCAAAAATCGCATCCGAAAACGTAGCGTCGATCGGATCCTAAACGGATGCAACACATATCCAACCCGCAGCTGAGTGGATGCGTGCTGGATAAAATTTCTCACAAAAATCCACTAATAGAGAACCAGGATTATACACAACAGCTCACAGTACAGATTAAATCCCAGGACAAAAATAAAATAAGAACACATTTTATTGATCTGCATTAAAACCACATAATACATAAATACTCCACAGTATATCCAAAGAGTATACACCACCTTAACAATCACCAGTTTTTTTTAGATAAACAATATATGGACCCATATAATCCTATAACCTGCACCATGAAGGAGGTATATAAAATGCTAAACTAGTATACATTTATTATAATATAAATACACTCACAGTTTTGTCGCTTCACCACATATGGCTGTATATGGTGCAGGTGTAGAAGTCCACGTAGCTGGGGAGAAAAGGGGTACATATACAGATGAAATAGCCCTATTCTACTCCTGTCTCAAGAGGGGTAGCCATCCCGAAAAAAGGTTGACCCCTCCTATCGTCGGCTTAGGCGAGGTTCACACGGCATAATTACGCCCCACAATTACGCTGGAGTTTGGGAGCTTGTGCCGACACCCGCAGGGCAGGGGGTCCGGCAGCTCGCCGGCCCCATAGACATTCATTATTCACGGCGCACATTCGCCGCGAGTAATTGACATGTCACCTCTCTCCACACTCGCCGTATTGTGCGAGCGGGGAGAGGAGGTGTAATCCATAGTTCTCTATGAGAACTGTTTATTTCCGTAATTATTGGGGCGTATTTCGCCACGTATTGAGCGCAGTATGCCATGAAATACGGGCCGAAATACGTCCCAATTTAAGCCTGGACTAGCCCTCAATGATAAGAGACAGAAAAATCAAGTCTCACATGGAAAACATAACCCAGCAAAAAATATATGACAAAAGCAAAAATAATCAAGACTCAACGCGTTTCATCAGGGGACAAAAGATGCTGAAAACAAAAAACACCAAAAACAGTGGTGAAAAGGTGGTAGCCACTTGAGATGATGATGAGCTAGGACTATGCAAGTTGGCTGCAGCAGGATTGCACCCTATAGTTTATTATAGGGCTCCTGCTGCGTCTTTCGGACCAAGAGTTGACATGACAATTCTTGGAACAGATTTCAAAGACGCAGTGAGACACTCATCGGCGATCACTCGTGTGAACGCCGATGTATGTTTCAAGTTAAAAGCAATGTAAATCACACGGCTATTTGTTAGATTTGTGTTTGGGTCCGTTTAGGATGGTTCCAAAAACGTATCTAAAAGCGTATGTTACACGGACTCAGCACGCCGTGTGAACATACAAAATCTGGACAGCACATCCGTTTTGAAGAATAAACGTATAGGTGCACACTGTTGTGGCAGCCAAAAGCAATGCAAATACAACACAATTACAGAATTATTATGTCCTTTTAGACCGTTTTTAGTGTCTATAGAGTGCTACTGATATTGCATTGTGTTTGCAAAGCTTTTGCTGCCACAACAGTTTATATACGTCTATACGTTTATTCTTCAAAACGGATGTGCTGACCAGATTTTGTATTTTGGCTGTTTGTATGGGGAGGTGGCTAGTCCCCAGCTTGGATTATGCACTCCGCCCACCTGTACAGGTTCTTTTAATCAGATCAGGTTTATAGCAGGAACCTTCTATGGGTATGTTCACACGATGTAATTTTGGCGCGCATTTCGCTGCGTATTTGGGCTCTAATACGAGCGAGACGCCCGCCAAAATTGCGGTAATCCACAGTTCTCATAGAGGTCTATGGATTACGCCTCCTCTCCCCGCTCGTACAATGCGATCGTGAGATAAGTGACGTCAATTAGTTGCGGCGAATATGCGCCGCGGCTGATGACAGTACATGGGGCTAGCGGGCTGACGCCTCCCTTTCCCGCAACATATCAGTGCGACTCCCAAAAACCCACCGTAATTGCAGGGTGTACTGTATGCCCCGCAATTACGCCTTGTGAACATAGCCTAACCCTGAAGTGTGGAGATCTGAACAGACAGCTAAAGTGGTAGCATAGGTGCCCACCTGAATTGGGGTCACCTTGCCGCGGTAGGTGGGTATTTACAGTTTTGATCAAAAATGTGCACTAAGAACCTCAAATTTTTTCAGATATTTCATATTAGCAGAAATGCTGTTCCAAAAAATTCTTATGTCCTCTTTGACTGTTTTTTTAGTTTTTCTAGAGTGCTACTGATATTGTGCTGTGTGAACAAGGATTGCTGCTTTTAATGTTAAAGATCTTGCAAAAACAAGTCACTTTGCAGTATGTGTCCATTAACAGTATCCTACCTATTCCTAGATATCCCCTCTTGTATGGGCTGCATCAGTTCCTCAGGTCGCTATAGCTACAGACCTGTTTGATCTCTCCTGATAGGCTGCCAGCACTGGTTGCTATATCTACAGACCTGTTTGATCTCTCCTGATAGGCTGCCAGCACTGGTTGCTATAGCTACAGACCTGTTTGATCTCTCCTGATAGGCTGCCAGCACTGGTTGCTATAGCTACAGACCTGTTCAATGTCTCCTGTTAGTCTGTCAGTGCTGGTCACTACAGCTACAGACCCGTTCCATCTCTCATGATAGGCTGCCAGCACTGGTTGCTATAGCTACAGACCTGGCTTCTACTGCAGCCTAGTAGAAGCCAGTAAACACGCCCCTGAATTCAAAATGAAACCAAGAAAACAGGACTGAGGTGAGATGAATCATGTAGTGAGACAACCCCTTTAAGGCCGAGTCCAGACAGCAATGTAAAACAGGCCTCCAAAATCCGACAACAATTTGACATTGCCGAACCACGGTTTTTGGTGCAGATTTGCCATTGGCCCCGTACATTGAATGTATGGGAATCCTGCGGAATCTACAAGTTCCATATTCCACTGTATTTTAAAACCAACAGTAAAAAATTTGTGTTGTATAGACTACAGCAGGGATTTTTTATTGCTGTCTATGCAGCACAGGGTATCGCCGGATTCTCTGCGGATTCAAAATACTGAAAATCCGACGGAAAACCTGTGCTACATAGCACGGATTTTTTACTATCGGTTTTAAAATCCGGTGGAATACGCAATATGTTGTATATTCCACAAGATTCCACTGGATTGCCGTGCCCCGGCTTCTGGTCGCATTTTCCACAGATTCAGTATCTAAAATCCACCAAAATTCCAGCTGTAACCAGTGCCCCATAGACAGCACTACAAAATCTGTGTTGTAGTCTACACAGCACATATTTTCTACTGTCAGATTTCTAAACCGCTGGAATACAGTCAGAGTCCCGTACAGACAATGTACTGGGTGAGCGGGAAATCCAAAACCCGAACAATTTTTTGGGCACAAACCCTAGCAAAAAACCGCAGTACGGCGATGTTAAAATAGCATTGGATTTTCTACAGTGTTTTAACTATGCTGTGTAGACAAAGCCTAAAGAATTAGGCTCAATTCACATCACGTTAATCCACTAGTCTGAATAGTTTTAAAATAAAAATGTGTGCCCAGACGTGTGCACTAACGTCTACATTGGCTTCTATGGCTGCATACATCACCATAGTCTATGTCATCGGTATCTGTTTCATGACCTTACATCATGTATCCTTTTTTTTTTTTTAAACAGATGGGAGACACAGGGCGTTGCACGTTGTCCAAAAACGTATACGTTACAGTCTACTTTTTTTTTGAAGCGTATGCCAAAGGAAAATGTATCCTAGTGTAAGGCCTCGTTCACACGGCTTATTCTGCCGCGTATTGGCGCCGTACTGCGCGCCGGATTTGCGCTTCAGTACGGCGCCAATCCGCGGCAGCAATTACGGTAATCCACTGCTCTCATAGAGAACAGTGGAATCCGTCGCTCCTCCCCGCTCGGCGAATCCGCCGCGGGGGGAGAAAGTGACATGCACATTATTTACGGCGCGGACGCGCCGTAAACAATGCTTTGTCTATGGGGCCGGGAGCGGCGCCCCCGCCGCGCTCCGGCCCCGCCCCCGTCCTGCCCCGTATTCACGGCGGATTTGTGCGCTCAATACGGCGCACAAATCCGTCGGGAATAAGCCGTGTGAACACGGCCTAAGTGTCCATGTTTGTAAACATACATATTTGTATCTATCATAAAATATAAACAAATCTACCCAATCAAATTGCAGGAAAAAATGGGTGACAGCCAATAGGGAAGCTAATAAAGAAAGAAGCACAAATGTATGCTCCAAACAGCGTACAGGATATGCTTAGCTTATACATTATAATGTGCATGGTTTGCAGAGTTGTCACAAGTGATGGGAACCTTGCCTTTTAAAGCCTTATCTAAATATGGGCAAAAAATAGTATTTACACCTGTCTATCATAATCCATAGAAACTCCAGGCTTAAAGGGGTTTTATCACAAAGGCATTTCATGCCTGGTTTGTCCTGCTTCAACGTTTAGTGTGTTCAAAAGCTGAAGTATGATTTGTTTGCACTGCATATCATGTGACCCAGCAGACTTGACCATGACTATCACCATGCCTTTGCCTAAAGTGTGCTTAGTGTAGTCAAACAAAGGTCTGTTCATGTAAAGAGCTGTGAGTAGCTTCAACGTAGTTGAGTGGTTAGCACTTCTGCCTTTCAGCATAGGGGTCCTGGGTTCAAATCCCTGCAGGATGCAAACGTAAGGATTTTTTTTCTCAATGCACATGACCGATTGAGCCTTCATGTATTCATTTTATTTATTTGCACTGTTTGTCTGATTGCTAAGAAGCACAGAGGACAGGAGTAGAATGACAGCACCTGGGGTTGAACACTCGCTCAGCAGTGAGTGTGTGTGATTACTAAGCAGGGAAGAGACTGACAGTAGCTCCCTGAAAGGAGAGGTGATGTTTGAGCATGTGCGGCCAGGACTGAGGAGCTCTCAACACAGGTCGTATCCCCTGGAGAGCATTTGTACACTTTGGATCACTAAGGGAGCAGCTAAAACAAAAATGGTGCAGAATTTATAATAATAATGAATGGTGAACATGTTTGTAATTTAATTTGCAAACTTCCCACATGAATTTTACTTTGTAGTAAAACCCCTTTAATCTTGTTAAAAATATATATATATTTAAATGGTTTTATTAACATTTCCATTTTGACATGTCTTTTTTTATGCACTTGCCTTTTTTATCGTGCAGATTATTACACCCCAGATCTCTACAGATCATTGCTCCTCTTCCTCTTGACACACATAGTGATATATTCTACTGACCTCTCTATAGATCTGCAGAACATTGCTCCTCTAGCTCCTGATAGATACCTAGTGATATATTCTGCAGAATACATCTCTGACCTGTGCAGAACATTGCTCCTCTACCTCTTGACAGTGCTATATCCAACCGAATATCACACCACTGACCTCTCTACAGTGTTTTACATGGGAGTGCACAGAACAGTGAACTGGCTGTGCTACAAAACTATACGCTTTATCTGTTTGTGTTTTACATGTGATCTTCACATTCACTCTCTCGCAGTCCAGTTGTGTTTTACATGGGACTGCGCAGTCCAGTTGTGTTTTACATGGAACTGCGCAGCTGTCTCACAAAATAGTTGTCCCTCCCTACATGGGACTGCACAGTCCAGCTGTGTTTTATATGAGACTGCGCAGTCCGGTTGTCTTTTATATGGGACTGCACAGCTGTCTCACGAAACAGTTGTCGCTCTCTACATGGGACTGCACAGTCCAGTAATCTTTCACATGGGATCTCTCTCTCTCCCTTCCAATCTCTCTGTCTCTCTATATCTCTCTCTTGACAACCCCTTTAACCCTTTATGTATTTAACAGAAATTAAAGCAAAGTGGAGTTGAAATTTCAAACTTTCACTTTTTTTGTTGCAGATTTTCAATTTTTATCTATTATTCACTGGAACATGGTAGATGTGACCAGGGAATTGCAACTCCACTTCGACTCCCCCAAAGTCTGCTGTTTTTTTAAATATCCCACATGTGGTCCTAGTGTGCTATTTGGCCTAACCACAAGCCTCAGACTAGGAGGAGCACCTATTGGATTTTGAGGTCTCATTTTTATTAGGATATACTGTATGTTAGACCACATATTAATTTTGTGGACACCATAAGGTCCTAAAACTTAATAAACTCCCCTAAAAAGTCTTCATTTGGGAAACTAAACTCCTTAAGGGTGCGTTCACACGGCAGTGGACAAATACCGGTCGGTTTACCCGGCCGGTATTTGTCCTGGTTTGCGCCCGTCCCCACGGCCGCAGGGGGGGACGGCTTTTCTCCGTGATGAGCGGAGAAGAGCCCGCCCCCCGCCCAATGAGGTGTTCATATTCTGTCCGGAAAACGTACGGAAGAATGTGCATGCTCAATGTTTTTTGAGTGGCCCGCGGGCGGAAAACCCGCCGGGCGGAAAACCCATGCAGTGGGGACTGCTGCATGGGTTTTCCATAGAGCCCCATTCTGCTCATTTTCGGACGGTTTTTCAGGCGGTCTGCAAAACCGCAAACCGGCTGAAAAACCGTGCTGTGGGGACATGCCCTAAGGAATATATCCAGGGGTGCAGTGAGTATATCGACCCCACAGGTGTTTCACATTTTTTTAGCTTTAGGCAGTGAAAATGGAAAAAAATTATTTTTTCCAATAATCTGCAATTGTAGCTGAAAATGTTTCATTTTTGCAAGGAATCCTGGAAAAAAGCACCCAAAATTGTTTTATGTAGTTTCTTCCAAGTTTTGCAATACCCTCTATATGGGTGTAAACTGCTGTTTGGGCGCATGGCAGGATATACAGGGAAAGAGTGCTATTTGGCTTTTGGAACCCAGATTTTGATGGGGCCATGTTGCATTTGCAAAGCCACCAAAGTAGCAGAACAGGCGAAACCTTCCAGAAATTGCCCCATTTTGGATTCAACACCCCTCATGGATCTCATCTAGGGATTTATTGTGCATTTTGGGCGCACAGGTGTTCCATAGTTTTTTTTAGCATTGGACCATGAAAATGGGGGTGACTCAATTTTGACATTGTTCTTTGGGCTTCATTTTTTGCAGTATAAATGACAGGATAACTTTACTATGCAGTCGCTACAATTACAATTATATAAGTTTGATAAGTTTTTTATGTTTTATTACTTTTACACAATAGAGATGACTTTATAAAAAATTGCGTTTTTATGTTGTCATAGTCTGACAGCTATAACTTTTTTTATTTTTCTGTATACGGAGCTGATTATGGGCTTGCTTTTTGCGGGATGAGTTGACGTTTTTATTGGTACCATTATGGGGGGCATATCATGTTCTGATCACTTATTATTAAGGTTTTTGTGAACAAAATACGGCAATTCTGGTGGTGTTTTTTATTTTTGTTTTTTACAGCGGTCAACATGCGGTATAAATGACATCCTAGCTTTACTTAGCAGGTCAGTACCACTACAAAGATACCCAATTTGTATATTTTTTTATGTCTTACTGATTTTACACAATAAAAACTATTTTATTCAAAAAGGAAAACACGTTTTTGCATCGCCATAGTCTGGGAGCCATAGCTTTTTTTTTACTTTTTTGTGTAACTGTGTAGGGGCTTGTTTGTTCGGGATGAGTAGACGTTTGTATTGGTATAATTTTTGGAGGGATGAGGTTTTTTGATCATTTTGAAATCCATTTTTTGGAAGGTAGTGTTTTTTATTTTTATTTTCGACGTGGCTCACCGTGGGGTATAAATGACATGCTAGCTTTACTCAGCAGATCAATACGATTACAGCAATACCCATTGTATATAGTTTTTAATATAAGAAAATATATTTAACAAAAAGTGTTTTTATTGTGTAAAACAATATTTGTGTTTCGCTATCTTCTGATAGCCATAACTTTTTTATTTTTCCGTATAAAGAGCTGTGTAAGGACTTTTATTTTATGGGAAGAACCAACGTTTTAAATGATACAACTTTGGTGTTTACATGAGTTTTTGATC
Organism: Phyllomedusa bahiana; assembly: GCA_025379985.1. NCBI lineage: Eukaryota > Metazoa > Chordata > Amphibia > Anura > Hylidae > Phyllomedusa > Phyllomedusa bahiana. The sequence continues at coordinate 8,140 of JAODAL010021621.1, forward strand.
GCTTATTATTCCATTTCATGTGCTGCGGAATGAACAAAAATCGCAATTCTGTGATTGTTTTTTTTTTTTTCTTTACACTGTTCATCATGCAGGTTAATTAAAGTGACAGGAAACTAAATACAGACAGTCCCCGGGTTACGAACGGGATAGGTACTATAGGTTGAATTTGTATGTAAGTTGGAACCAGTAGATTTATAACATGTAACTCCTGCACAAAAGTGTTTTTTTAGGATAGTGCAGGGAAGGGTTTTTACATCTGTTTTGCTGTCTGTGCCCTTGTTAATAAGTATTCACCTAATTTTCACCTTATGTCCTGTTGTGGCATGCAGGAACTTGTCGTTCCACAACTACTTTCTGCTGTGCAACATGGAACTACAAGTACCAGCATGCCCCATAAGCATACTTGCCAACTTTTGAAAGTGGAAAAGTAGGAGATTTGAAGCGTCGCGACAAAAAGATTTGCATGATCATGCCCATCTTGTTGGTGCACCACGCCCCTTCAAAAAGCCACACCCACTCTGCCTAACTGCATAACGGCTCTGGAAGAAAGCCAGGTTGTTGCCCCCACTAGCCAGGTAGTGCCCCCTATAGCCAGGTAGTAGCCCCCTTATAGCCAGGTAGTAGCCCCCTTTATCCAGGTAGTACCCCCTATAGCCAGGTAGTAGCCCCCTTTATCCAGGTAGTGCCCCTTATAGCCAGGTAATATCCCCCTTTATCAAGGTAGTACCCCTTATAGCCAGATAATATCCCCCTTTATCCAGGTAGTACCCCTTATAGCCAGGTAGTAGCCTCCTTTATCCAGGTCGTGCCCCTTATAGACCAGTCGATGCCCCCTTGTAGCCAGGTAGATGCCCCCTTGTAACCAGGTAGTGCCCCTTATAGCCAGGTAGTGCCCCTTACAGCCAGGTAGATGCCCCCTTGTAGACAGGTAGATGCCCCTTGTAGCCAGGTTGTAGCCCCCTTTATCCAGGTAGTGCCCCTTATAGACGGGTCAATGCCCCCTTGTAGCCAGGTAGTGTCCCCTTGTAGCTAGGTAGGTGCCTCCTTGAAGCCAGGTAGATGACCCCTTGTTGCCAGGTAGATGCCCCCTTGTAGCCAAGTAGATGCCTCTTGTAGCCAGGTAGTGCCCCTATAGCTAATAAAAATAAAATAATAAAAATACTTACCTCACCAGGTTCCCTGCAGCGCGTCCAGCTCCAGACATCTCCTGGGCCGGCAGGGGCTGCCGAACGAGGAGACTCAGCGTCGCAGGGGAGGTGAGTACAGCCATGCATCACACCCCCTGCGACACTGCTCTGTATGTACAGTGCACACCGGGCACTGTAAATACAGTGGAGAAAGCAGGAGGGGAAAGACCCCTCCGGCCTCCTCCCTGCCGCACAGAGTCAGTGAGGCAGGCAGGTGGAAGAGGCGCCCCCTCTGGTGAGCGGCGCCCGCCTCATCCGCCTCTAGGAACGGCCCGGCGGCGCCGGAGTAGCTTCAGTGCTATCTGGTCCTGGCAGCAGGAGGTTCGCCGACTCTTCCGGGGGGTCGGGAGGTGACTCCCATTAGCGGGAACCCCCCGTCCAAATCGAGAGAGTTGGCATGTATGCCCATAAGTCTCCATTTGAAACTAGGGGACAGATGTAAGTCGGAATTGTCACGGCGCACGGCGCCGCAGCTCGCCGCGGCCGTCCCCCGGTGCGTACGGGGTCCGGCACGGCTGCTGCGGCTGTCCGCAGCCGTGGTCCTTCTCCTCTTGCCCGGGAGACCCTGTACTTACCAGTCCCCGCTCCTGTCTCCAACTCTGACAGCCGCCGCGTGCATAATCCCTGCTTAAGGCGCGCGCGCGACGGCTGGTCCGGATTTAAAGGGCCAGCGCGCCTTTAATTGGTTAATTGAAGGCCGCTGGTCCTATATATGGTAGACGCCCCTAGCACTCGCTGCCAGTCTGTTGGTGTGTTTTGGAGCGTTTAGAGTGTATAGAGTTCAGCCTTGATTTCCCGTGTACCAGTCCGTCTGCTTACGTTCCTGACCTTGCCTGTTTGCCGCCTGCCCTGACCGTCTGCCCGTCTCTGACTACGAACCTCTGCTGCCTGCCCTGACCTTCTGCCTGTCCCCGACTACGCCTCCGGATTACGTCTCTGTACCACGCTGTACCCTGGCCGCCATCGCAAGCAAGTCACGTCAGGGGTAACGACCTGGTAGCCTCATGCCGCAGCAAGTCCATCCCGCTTTGCGGCGGGCTCTGGTGAAAACCGGGGGCTACTTAGACTCTGTTCCCTGGTGTGGCTTAACTATCATCGCTTGCGTTGGCCCAGCGGATCCACTCCTTCGTTACAGGAATGGTGTAAGTCGGGGACTGCCTGTATGTGTACTTCATTTATTGGAATTGCTGTGTTCTATTTTATTTGATTTTTTTACGTGAATTTACTATGTTTAGTATTCCATTAGGTCAGAGCAGAGGCGTAACTTAAAGGGGTTTTATCGTTACAAAGATCATGTCTCAGATTATGGGGACAGTAAAAATAAGCACTTTTGTAATTGGGTTGCATTACCTCTGTCACTTGGTTTAGCAGATATGAGCATCTCTTTAAATCTGTTTCTATTTCTGCTGTTGCTGGTCAGAACGCCCCCTGGTCGATTCTGGCACCCTAGACACGCCCCCTGCACTGTGAATGGCTGGCTGACATTTCATTCAGCCTGTTGGGATACGCCCCTAGACAGGAAACGCCCCGGCCACGCCCCCTGCGCTGTGATTGGCTGCCTGCACACTCTGTGTTTACTCCCCTCTGAGCTGTTAAAATCGATAGTGAAACCAAGGTCTGCTGCCTCTATGTATATCTCCCAGCTTTAGGGTCAATGTTCTGGGCAATTACTGGCTGTTTAAGGGGCTTTTGCCAAGAGGTTGATTAACCTCTTCACAGATCCAGTCCTTAAGCTGCTACTTGGAAAAGAAGGCGTTCTGTTCCTCAGATCGAATGCAAGTCCTGCCTCCTTATGATGTCATCACCTGTAGTGTATATCAGAAGGATTCAACACTGTGTCTGTATAAGTTGCTTGTGTGGTGCAGAGCTTAGGTGATTAGCCCTCCAAGACAGGGGTTGGGAGTTCAAGCCCCATCAGTAGTTTTTTTTTTCTTTAAAAATTGTGCACATATGTAAAGATATGAAAATATATGTGTAGACATCTATAATTTTATTCATATACACACACAAAGCTCCCCTATATAGTGTCCTATCCTTGCAGTCACACCAAGCACTTCCAACATACGTGATACAATGCATATATTCTGGGGGGATGAGACATGATATAGGGGAGCCCTGTATGTGTATATATATCATTATAGAGATTAACATATATATTTTAGGTCTCTCTACATATGTGTAGAATTTAGGGGGGGGAAAAAAATATACCCTGTGAGGGACTAGAACTCCAAACCCCTTCGTTGTAAAAGCAATAGTCTACCACTGCTCACTGCTCTACCTCTGCACCATGAGCCCATGTCAGTTACAGGCTTAGCAGGGACTTCTCTCAAAGCTGATTCGCTTCTTCCCCCATTGTTTTCACTCACATGTCATTGACAGCAAGCAGAGATCTTTACTTGAAGCTGACATTTGTAGTTGAGTAAAAATCTCTGCCTGTTGTCAGTACAATTTGGATGTACACCACTAGAAGTAACAGCTGCTGGCTTTCAGTTGTGTGTAAACTAAGACATATGACAGGTGCTTGCTGGAGTTTGGAGCCTCAAGGCTGCAGACATAAGCAGGCAGGAGGCTACAGAGCTGTTATATCCAGACAACCTTCTGCATCCCCTGCTTTAAACAAAATGATGATGTCATAGTTCTTCAGTGAGGGGAGACACGCCTCCTGGGAGGAGAGACACGCCTGCTGACAGGAGAGACACGCCCCTGGATTTCAAACTCAATCTGAGAAAATTAGCTGAACAGCACGGGCAGCTCAAACGATAACACCCCTTTAAAGCTCCGGGGCCAAAGTGCAAAATCCATTAACCCCCACCTGTTATGTGCCATTTTTAATATTGGTATCTCCTCATGCGCTAGAGGGGCCTTTGGGCTCCTTATAACTCCAGGGCCTGGTAGCATCCACCACCTCTGCACCCCTTATAGCTATGCCCCCTGGATCAGAGCTGGAATAGAGTTTCTGTCTTGATAATAATAGGAAACGTTAGTATGTTCTATTTTTCATGCAATATTCAATAATTAACGTCACAAACATTTAATAGTGTATTACACAGTCATAACCCGGCTTCAGTGTAATAAAATTTGAGTAGGAAGTACACTTATTTATTTAATCAGATCATTTTTGTTGGAGAAAAAGTTTAGGAAGTACACTTTTCACAAACCTGGCATAGTCCACAAGAATAAAAGCAATTTCTTGTGAAATTCTCAATAAAGTTTTATGCGTTACATGAATCTCTTCCCATTGGAAAAAATAAAGTTGGATCCAAAATGGCCGACTTCAAAATGGCCACCATGGTAAACACCCAAAGTTTTCCCCCTCCCATATACAAATGTGCCACAAACAGGAAGTTGATATCACCAACCATTCTCATTTTATTTAGGTGTATCCATATATATGGCCCACCCTGTGTCACGGTTCACGTCGTGGTCCCTGCTACGGACCGGACCGTCTGCGTGCCCGTGTCTCTGGTCACTCACCTGTCCCGCCTCCTGCTGACAGGTCTGAGTCACCATGGCTTCCTCCAGCTTCCTGTCTTCCTGCGTGAACACGTGCTCCCTCTAGGGGCATGCACGCGGCACTGCATGGTACTTAAGGAGTCAGCGTTCCTTGGTCCGGCCCAGTGACCTGTGACCTCTGGCTTTTTAAGAAGCTTCTTCCCTCAGCTTGGTGTTGGTTCATTGTTGTTCTTCAGCACTAGAGCTCTACCCCTTGGCTGCTGCATTGCTGCTGTTTGCTATACGATTACCTGGATGTTTATCAGTTTACCTGTTGAACTTCTGCCACTGCACCTGCTGGCCAATTCCTGCTGTTTGGCCTAGCCTAGTCCGCTACCTACCTGGACTGTGCCAAACGTTCTCTGGCTACACCTGGACTGTCACCCGTTTAACGGCTACACCTGCGGTGCCCTGCCTCCGTACCTGCACCGCCAACCCAGACCTGCACTTCGGCTACCCACCTCCTGCATTTACCATCAGTGCCCGCGGTGGACCCAGAGGATCCGTCATACCCAGGCGTTTCCAGCTAGCCTGGTTGGAAACGTTACACCCTGTAGTATGTTTTAAGAAGGAAAAATTCCTCTATCTTCACTTAAAGGGGTTGTCTCGCTACAAAGAATAGCTTTCAAATTGTAGGGAACACAAAATAAAGACATTTTCCAAATATATTGCTTTGTTCCTCTGTTTTCCCTAAGGAGATACAAGTGAATTTATGACCTCCCTGGCTATTTCAGTTCCCTCAGTAACTGACCTGTAAACAATTTTCCCCCTGCTGTTTGTTCTATGAGATAGCAGTGAGTCATCACACAGGTCACTGCAGTGTCCTTGCTACTGAGCAGTAAAAAGCTTGATTTATGTAAAATAAACAGCACTGTAATTAGGGCTTTTGTTTGAGGGATCAGATAAGAAGTCCTGTTAGTAGTTTTAGAAGCTAATCTGATCTAATTAGCATCTGAAAGCACAGCAAGGCAAGGAGCTGTACAAACATGGAGCTGTATGCAAATGAGTCAGTCTGAACCAGGAAGTGACAGAGTATTTCATTCATGCATCCTTTGAAACTCTGTAGGGAGACAACTCCTTTAAAAGTTGTTCTTCTCCATGTTCACATGACGTAATTTTGAAGCGTAAATTTGTACTTCAAAACCCGCCTGGTTAGAAGCGTATTTTGAAGTGTATATTTTTTTAAAAATGCAGAGCGTATTTTGAGGAGTTTATGCGGCAAACATACGCTCCACCATTGTTTCTATGGGAATTTTACTCATGTAAACGTTTCAAGAATTGATTAAGGCACTTAAATTTACATGAGTGAAATCGTCCCAAAATACCAGTAGCAAATACCTGACGGCGCGTACTGTAGTTTACATTGGAATCAATTAGAGCTTCATAGAACATTGTTTGAAGCTTATTTTGCATACCCCGATATAAGCGTTAAATGACATCATATGAACATACCCTAACAGTTCACTGGAGATTCAGGTTACATGCTGACCATAGAAATCTTGGAGAGAGGGGATGTCATGGATGCTCGCAAGTATTCTACTGTTACAAACACAAGAGCAGATAATAATAATAATAATCTTTATATAGCGCCAACATATTCCGCAGCGCTTTACAACTTGAAGGGTATAAGTGCAGACAAAAAAACAAACATTACATAGTAAAAGGCGGCTTAACAAATCAGACGCAATGTTTGTGGGTCCTGTTCACAAGAGCTTACAATCTGTAAAATTTTAAATAATCACAAAAGCAGCAAAAAATCTTTGTGAAGTCCCATTGTTGAATGACCGGTAGTGAGAACTGAAAAATGGACTATATTGTTTTGGATGTTAAAAGGGTTTCACTACATTGATTCATCTTACCATAGTCCTGTTTTCTTGGTTTCATTTTGAATTTAGGGGCGTGTTTACTGGCTTCTAGTAGGCTGCAGTAGAAGCCAGGTCTGTAGCTATAGCAACCAGTGCTGTCAGCTTATCAGTATAGATCAAACAGGTCTGTAGCTATAGCGACCTGAGGAGCTGATGCAGCCCACACAAGAGGGGATATCTAGGAATAGGTAGAACACTGTTAATGGACATACATTGAAAAATGACTTGTTTTTGCAAGATCTTTAACATAAAATGCAGCAATCCTTGTAGTGAGACAACCCCTTAAAGTGTTCAAGATGGCCTGGTGTGGTACTGGTGGAGACAGGAACCTTGGGTCTGTGGTGCATGCAGGCTCCGGCGGGGATTGATATAAATGGCTTTGGGTTTGGTAGAAAGGGAAACTGTTAACAGATTTTGGAGGTCCATGATAGTAAGTTAAGGGGTGAGTGAGCAGACAGAAGATTTGGTCAGGTGATGCTGGTGGTTATGCATTTGTGTCTTGAGTTTCATTCTCCGATTTTGGAACCAAGGTTTGACCTGGAAAAGTAAGTGGGTTCATCAGGGGATAAATAGCAACTACACATACTCTTCCATTGCCTGCATATCCAGGTACTGGCAAGGATATACCGGGACGACCCATTTTTATGTTGAAGCGCTTAAAAAAAAATTGTTTTTATTGTGTAAAACAATATTTATGCATCTTCTGATAACTTAAAAGGGTTTTGCCACGATCTAATGTTGACGTGGGATCCTCCAAAATGGGTATTTAATCACTTTTCTAATATATGTCATCAAAAAAAAGTGAATCATGTAAGAGCCTGTCTTACATGCCCTTGGTCTCCTACCAGTTTACATTAGACAGGACCAAGAGCTGACAGGAGCTAATCTGGCCGCGCTTGTGTTGTTTGCACTTCTTATCTGACGGCAGGGAACATGAACGAGCTTTGAAGGGACTGGGGAGAAAGATCTTGTATCTTTTGTATAGAGAATCCACTGGTTGTAATGTCATTATCTGAGTAAACATGCAGACGCTCCCTGCTTCCTGCTCAGCCGCCCTCCTTCTCCATCTGCAGTTCGTGAAGGAATGAAAGGCGGCTGCCTGCTGAGCTTATCTTCTCTCCTGAGCAAATAAGAGGGAGAAATAAAACGCATATAGCTTGTGCACAATACAGTTCTCCACTGTGGATTAGCAAAACAATGTTTGCTCAACTACAGAGACTGAGTATCAGGAACTTTCATGGGAGGTGGAGTGATGACATCACAGAGGAGGTACTTGTTTTTTTAAACACAGAAACACAACGCCCCTTTTTTCAAGCCTCAAGAGGGGGAGTATCAGCCTGTTAGGTGAGGAATTCGATTCTTGGCAAAACCCCTTTAACTTGCTAACTTTTTCCTTTCAGATGCTTCCAGATATCTTTGCTTCTTGAACATTTCTTCAAGCTTGCAGATCTGCTGGGATGTGAAGGCTGTTCTCCTTCTACGTTGCATTTCACTTTTTGGACTCGTACCCCATGGTCTACATCTACCTGGAGGGAGGGCTGTGGAGTCGGTAAGCCAAAGCTCCAACTCTGACGCCTCAATTTTCCTAACACCGACTCCGACTCCCGACTCCTACTCCTGACTCCCTCATAGATGGCACATGTTTAAGGGGCCGTTTACACGGCAGTGGACAAATACCGGGCGGTTTGCCAGCCGGTATTTGTCGGGTTTTGCGGCCGTCCCCCCGCCCGCGGGGGGGGGCGGCTTTTCTCCGCGATGAGCGGAGAACAGCCCTCCCCCCTCCCATTGAGAGGCACATGTTCCGTCAGGAATGTGGATGGTCAATGTTTTGTCTCCGGTGGGCTGGCGACAAAACCGCCGGGCAGAAAACCCGTGCAGTGGGGACTGCTGCACGGGTTTTCCATAGAGCACAATTGTGCTCATTTTCAGCCGGTTTTTCAGGCGGTCTGAAAAACCGCAAACCGGCTGAAAAACCGGCCGAAAACCCGTGCAGTGGGGACATGGCCTAAGTGATAACTTTACTGTAGTAAAATGGTAACATCAGGCTGTTTATCACCTTATGATACGATAATCAAGCTATTTAGGTAAAACAGACACTGACAAGCAAAAGGGAAACAATGTTTTGAACCTGTGACTTTCAGGCCCCATATCTCACCATTTGCTACAGTTTTGAACACGAGGCTACCATCATTTTATAGACAATCATCTTACCTATCTTATACATACCTTATTTAGTATTTAGCATCTGCTTAGTTCTGCAGATTATTGTCATGTAACTGCAGTGTTACTGTTTTGCTCCTAAAAAAAAATCTAAATTTGGCTTTCAGCTCTACCTGAATCCTTCTGGGCTCTGGATCAGATTCAAGCAGGTCTTGACCAAAATCTGATCCCAGGTCTCTTCTACACGTTCCCAATGTTGGTGCAGACTCGACTTGGGTGTGAATACAGCATTTTCTTCAACTCCACCCACAAGTGTTTGGTTGGGTTGAGGTCTGGGGACTATGGAAGCCAATACAGCAACTCTACCTCATTGTCATTGAACCCTTCCTTCTCCAACCTTGAAGTCTGCTGCAGGTCGTTGTCCTGCTGGACACTCGTCCTCTTCATACCCATAGTACTGAGGTGTATGAAGTAACTCATCTTGTAGGACCCTCATAGAGCTCAGCATTGAGGTCACCATTGATCCTGGTCAAGTATCCAACATCTTTGGCTGTGAACCATCCCCATATCCTCAGGCTTCTTCCCCCGAACATGACAGATCTTCCAGCTTCTCGATCCATTACCCTCTTTTCCCTTGATTCTTCCAAACCCATGTTCCCCCATCAGAGCCCGATCTATTGACTTTCATCTCAGTGCTCCAAATCACCTGTTTCCAAACGTAAATTTTTCATACTTTTTTACAAACTCTTTGCTGGTGCGTCTTATGACGAGATGGAAGTCGCGGCTTCTTCCCCTGTTTTCGAGTCATCATTCCAGACCTGTGTAATGTGTGTTGCCCGGTGCTTGCATGGACGTCTGTGATCTCACTCTACGAAGCATCCGAGCCGCCTCCACTGCTATTGCGTTAGAACTGATAGACCTTGTGATGAGCCGACTTGTTTTGCCTGGACGTCCACCTCTTGGCTTTGGAATGGATGGATGGATTTCATTTCATATTCCTCTAGCTTTCAAGGCCTCACATGATGCAGTTCGGCAATTTTCTTGAGACGCTATCAATGAGCTGGGTGATGCGGTTTCTCTTTTCTTGGGAAATGTTCTTCATGGCTGCTCAGACCTTTTGCTTGAGAATCAGCCTAATAACACACTGAGCTATTAGGGAAAGTGAGAACAGATCGTAATTTGTAGTAACAAGAAGAAGAAAAAGATTGTCCGACCACCAGGAGCAAAACAGTAACAATGCAGTTACATGACAAGAATCTGCAGAACTAAGTAGATGCTAAATAGTTGAAGGTAAAAGTTATGTATGAGAGCCAAGATGAGTGTCTATAAAATGATGGGAGTCCCACATGGATGGTGAGATATGGAGCCTGAAAGTCAAAAATTCAAACCATTGTTACCCTTTTGCTTGTCAGTGTAAAATATATTTATAGGATATAACTTTAGAACACAAAAACTTTAATAAATTGTAAACATGAAGTGAAAAATTTTGCTTAAATCTGGTCAATCTCTTTGCTATGGGAGCGGAATCTTTTCCCCTGGGGCAGCGTTTTGCCTGCTCCATATCATCAATTACACTCCTCATGTGATGAGGCTGAAGATATGGGAGCAGCAGCACTGGTCGCACCCAATTCCTCTTGCTCTTGTCTCTGCATTGAACTAACTGGACCAACTAATTATATATTTATTTTGGGAGTCGGTCTATTTTTTACCGACTCCAACTCCGACTCCGACTCCTGCAAAATGGGCACAGACTCCGACTCCATGACTTCGACTCCGACTCCACAGCCCTGCCTGGAGGCCACTTTCTGGACTTTGAGAACAGGCCTGCTCACTCTCATTCTCAGAAGAACTGTCAGTAGATTCATAAGCAGTTTCCCAATCTTTCTATGGAGTAGTTGTAGCAGACTCAACGTATTGTTCTTCTGAAAGGTTTGTGAAAGCCTTGATATCCTTAGAAGGTTCTGGTTGCTCATTCCTTTTGGCTTCATCTAGGCCAGGCATCCTCAAACTGCGGCCCTCCAGATGTTGGAAAACTACAACGCCCATCATTCCCACTGTTACAGATTATATAAATGCATGATGGGAGTTGTAGTTTCCCAACAGCTGGAGGGCCGCAGTTTGAGGATGCCTGGTTTAGGCTTTTGGAGTACTTGCATTAAGGCTATGGCTGTGGAACACAAGGGATCTGGGGTCTTGAGGCCTCTTTCCCAGGCAATGTTTCTTCTTTGCTCCCGGTTAGGATAAAGTCTATAGAAAAGCTTTGTCTGACCATGTTGTATCCATGCCTTTGGTGGCTGGACCTACCAGCTTATTGTGTTTGTATATGTTCCAGATAATAACAGACGAAGCAGGGATATGTATATCTGCTGTCTACACACATGAGTCTTTGTGGTAAGACCTAGTATGCAGTGGGGCAGTCCTTCTTCAGCAGCATGTTGGTGGGCCATGATTCTCTCTCTTCATCCACATGTAACTGTCTGCTATGTTTTGCCGGCCACACACACACTGGTCAGCATCTCCCTGGGTTGAGTTCCACTTGGGGCCTGCACTGACTTGCTACTGGTTTCCAGTTGGCTATGGCCTGCACTCTCTCTGCACGTCTGCACACCATTTGTCACCCACCTGAACCAGCCTTTTTCTCCTACTCTGCTCTCTTTGCACCCCTCCTTACCCCCCAAGTTGAGCCTGAAGCCTGGAACTCCAGTGCCGTCTACCGTCTCGAGTAACTGATATTATAGGGACAAGGAAGACTGAGCTGCCATAAAGAGAACTAGGCAGAGACACGGCTGCAACATCTAGAAGAGGTTCTATTTCACTCCAGTGCTGGATTCAAAGCTGCAGTGGTCATTGCTGCTGTATAATGTCCACCACGGCGCTGCCGAGCGTGTGCTACAGAGAGATAGGGGAGCAGCATCCCCTTTTATGTGTTCTGTCTAGGGGGAGACATCATAGCAGCTACTGTATTCTCCACCCACCATGGAGATGAGTTCAGGGAAAGCTTATACTGGAAAATCGCCTGAAGGTACAGGTATACTTCAATGGTTAATATTGACAAAACCAAGGATGGTTCATTAGTTATTAACCCCATAATGTCATGTATGTTTGTAGCACATTGGCTGAGTTACGTCCTCTTGTAGCTCTTTTTCATGCTACGCAGGTGCCATCTTTCTCTGCTACGTTACTATAAAAGGTCTTTCTCACTCTGTGCCATGAGTGTGACCAGCTATATTTGGAACTCCCATAGAAATGAATGGTTAGGACGGCCGCAAGCACCGCCCTCCTTATTCTCTCACACGGTTGGCCTCAAGCTAGCTATGAGCTAAACTGTAATTAAAAAATACACTTGTAGGAACACCCTTTTAAGCACCAAGCAGCATCTAAGGCCTGCAGCCAACGTGAGGAGAGAGTTACAATGGGATCCTTAGGGAAGGGCTGCAGGCGAGTATAAGGAGTCTGCCATCTTAGGCTAGTTTAGTTTTGATGTAGTTGAGTTGTTAAGTGAAAGAGGATCCTGTTATTAATTTTTCCTGCAAAAAAGGGTCACCTACACACCAGCCGGCGGAGAGGTATGCAGGAAGAGGGCAGAACATCCGCCAGAAAGAAATACAAATGAAAGAGAGAGAAAACCAAGAAAGATAAGAGGAGAAAGACAGAGAGAAAAAAAGTTCAGAGCAGCAAAAGAGAGAGAGGTACAGCCATTAAAGGGGTTTTGCCAGAACGTGCCTTATCTGCTAAGAAGCAATTGTAAACAAGCCATGCTGAGCTAAGAGAGCGAGAGACACAGCCAGAGCACAGAGCCATGCATAAGGGATCGTGTGCAATGTTCACTCAAATAATCAAACTACAACTAGTGGATTCTGTATACAAAAGACAACACCTTTTCTCCAGAGCAGCTTGAAAGCTTCTTCATGTTTCCCTGTCATCAGATAAAGCAGGAATCTACTCAGATAATCACACTACAACTAGTGGATTCTGTATAATAAAGACAACATATTTCTACCCGGTGCCTTGAAAGCTTCTTCAGCTCCCTCTCATCAGATAACAAGTGTTCTCTGCGCAAGCCCGGCCATCAGCTCTTGTCAGGTCGTATCTAATAGAAGCTTTTAAGTAATTAAGAGCAGGTAAGGCAGCCTGTAGCTCTCTCAGGCTGCCATTTTTGTAATCACATATATTTAGAAAAGTGATTAAATACCCATTTTGGAGGACGCACGTCAACATTACATCGTGGCAAAACCCCTTTAAGAAGTGAAGAAAGGAAGTCAGGCCTAGTGATAGTAGTGCTATGGGGAAGCTCAGACCACGATGGCTGGGAAATGCACACAGTGCCAGTTGGGCCTGAAGTGGTAATTGGGAGTGAAGACCCAGTTACATTTGGAAACCCTTCTCCTGAAAAGAAAGTGTCACAATAACTGGATAGAGGAAGCCAGATACGCTTGGAGGTGGGAAGGCCCTTCTCCTGAAGAGAAATACATGAAAGTCTGAGGCTGGGAAAGGGCTCAACTTAGGAGTTGTTACAGTCTACTTTGTGTAACTATACTTGTACTTGTACCATGGAAACTAAGAAGTTTGCAACTAAGCTGTGTTAAGTAAATAAGTAAAGCCTGTCAAGATCCCAGTTGCTGTAGTGTCCTTATGGTTAATTCCTTGCCAGTGCACTACACATCCCAGCACACCATAATTAGGCCTACTAGCATCCACACAGCCGCACATCTGCCATTTGGGTGTAGCTGCCTCTGGTCACCCTTCCTGTGGCAGGCCCTTACACTAGTAACAACAGTATTGAGATGGGACACCAAAGGGGTCATGTATGAACGGGGCTGCGCCAGAAGTCTGGCATCTTTTCAGTCTGACATCAGGCGCAGCCCCGTCTGCATTACTGAAAAGGCTCCCGTATGCCATTATCGGGCACATTGCAGAGCGCCCACGGTGCTTTGTAATGCGCCTGATTTCGGGGGGCATGCGGGAGGCACTAAAACTGTACGAAGCTATAGATTTATAGCTTCGCTATGGCAATTCTAGGCGCATTACTGCTGGAACAGGTAAACCACTTTTTAAAGTGGTTTACCTGAGCCAGAAATGTCTTGTTAGCGCTGGAATGCACCTGATTTATGACCCGCAGTAGGGTTCATAAATCAGGCGCATTCTATGCTATTATAATGCCATAAAAATTTGGAATTTAAACTCCAAATTTTATCCATTTAGCCCCAAATGTTAAAGCAAGGGTGTCAAACTCATTTACACCGCGTGCCACACCAGCAGTATTGTTGCCCTTAAAGGGTTGTTTGTAACTATAATACTGTATAAATGTAGCTAATCCTTAAAGGAGTTCTCCCATGTGGCTGTTTGCACAAAAGCTGTTCCTTCTTCAAGCTCCCACTTCCTTGCAGGCTGTAGGTGGTTCTACAGCATTAACTGATATTTCAGCTCTCTTCCTATACTGTTCAAGCAGGATGTCTGGCTATAAATGTGAACTACCAGAACTGTATTTGTGATTAGAGGACGCTTATATAAGGGGACATTCAAGGATTTTTAGTATCATTACTAAAAATATTATTTAGATGCAGAGAAACAAGATGTAGTATATTTCTATAAAACATTTTACAATTTAGTGAGAGAAGAAAATGTACATGCTTTTTCATTCACATTTTTATCTGTGTATTAGCTTACAAAGATAAGAGTGTCACTCAGGAGAGGACAGCACAAGGCTGCTGGGCTCTCCCTGTTTAGAAGATGAGACCAGAGGCTGAGTAGCAAGCTCCCGTCCTGAGTAGGAGTGGTCAGACCACTGCTGCTAGAGCAAAGAGGTGGTCTGTAGCCTAGGAAATCATTTGAAACAAGCAGGAGAGAAAGACTGAGATATCTCTGAAATGAAGCAAAATCAGAAACCATATACACCAAATGGAAGCGTCCCAGCAGGCTTTCTATGATACACAGTGGGGAAAAAAGTATTTAGTCAGCCACCAATTGTGCAAGTTCTCCCATTTAAAAAGATGAGAAAGGCCTTAATTGACATCATAGGTCGACCTCAACTATGAGAGACAAAATGAGAAAACAAATCCCCAAAATCACATTGTCTGATGTGGAAAGAATTTATTAGCAAATTATGGTGGAAAATGAAAATAAGTATTTGGTCACCTACAAACAAACAAGATTTCTGGCTCTCACAGACCTGTAACTTCTTCTTTCAGAGGCTCCTCTGTCCTCCTCTCATTACCTGTAGTAATGGCGCCTGTTTGAACTTGTTATCAGTATAAAAGACATCTGTCCACAACCTCAAGCAGTCACACTCCAAACTCCACTATGGTGAAGACCAAAGAGATGTTGAAGGACACCAGAAAAAAAGAAATTGTAGCCCGGCACCAGGCTGGGAAGACTGAATCTGCAATACGCAAGCAGCTTCATGTGAAGAAATCA
Organism: Phyllomedusa bahiana; assembly: GCA_025379985.1. NCBI lineage: Eukaryota > Metazoa > Chordata > Amphibia > Anura > Hylidae > Phyllomedusa > Phyllomedusa bahiana. The sequence continues at coordinate 23,258 of JAODAL010021621.1, forward strand.
ACTGTGGGAGCAATAATTAGAAAATGGAAAACATACAAGACCACTGATAATCTCCCTCCATCTGGGGCTCCCTGCAAGATCTCACCCCATGGGGGCAAAATGATCACAAAAACGGAGAGAAGAAATCCCAGAACCAAACAGAGGGACCTAGTAAATGACCTGCAGAGAACTGGGACCAACGTAACATAGGCTACCACCAGTAACACACGACGTCGCCAGGGACTCAGATCCTGCAGTGCCAGACGTGTCCCCCTGCTTAAGCCAGTAAATGTCTTGGCCCGTCTGAAGTTTGCGACAGAGCATTTGGATGATCCAGAAGATTATTGGGAGAATGTCTTATGGTCAGATGAAACCAAAGTAGAACTGTTTGGTAGAAACACAACTCGTCATGTTTGGAGGAGAGAGAATGCCGAGTTGCATCCAAAGAACAACATACCTACTGTGAAGCACGGAGGTGGAAACATCATGCCTTGGGGCTGTTTCTCTGCAAAGGGACCAGGATGTCTGATCCGTGTACATGAAAGAATGAATGGAGCCATGTATCGTGAGATTTTGAGTGCAAACCTCCTTCCATCAGAAAGGGCATTGAAGATGACACGCAGCTGGGTCTTTCAGCATGACAATGATCCCAAGCATCCCAGGGCAACAAAGTAGTGGCTTTGTAAGAAGCATTTCAAGGTCCTGGAGTGGCCTAGCCAGTCTCCAGATCTCAACCCCATAGAAAACCTTTGGAGTGAGTTGAAAGTCCGTGTTTCCCATTGACCGCCCGAAAACATCACTGCTCTAGAGGAAATCTGCATGGAGGAATGGGCCAACAGACCAGCAGCAGTGTGTGCCAACCTTGTGAAGACAGAAAACGTTTGACCTCTGTCTTTGCCAACAAAGGAGATAGAACAAATTATTGAGATGAACTTTTGTTATTGACCAAATACTTATTTTCCACCATAATTAGCAAATAAATTCTTTCCAAATCAGACAATGTGATTTCTGGATTTGTTTTCTCATTTTGTCTCTCATAGTTGAGGTCGACCTATGATGTCAATTACAGGCCTCTCGCATCTTTTTAAGTGGGAGAACTTGCACTATTGGTGGCTGACTAAATACTTTTTTCCCCACTGTATGTATCTTTTTTTCTGGGTTGCTGATAAAGTGTCAATTGTTCCACCAGAGATGTTATGGTGCACCATGTGGTGCAAAAAAGACCAAGATGTCCTTTAATATTGGATGATAGCCAGCCCTTTGCAACTCTTTGGAACCGTGCTTCCCATCTTCGGAGGTGGATTGGGAGTCCGATAGCAAAGTTGTGTCACCATCTGTAGGGTTACTGAACAAAGTGGTATGGAGGTACATGCCAGAGCTCCGAATCTAAGATGGTGCCCACTACCTTTGCTCTGCGCTGGCTGCATTTGGGAAAGTGAGGAGTCAGTCCTTCTGTGTCCAGTCCTTGTCCATCCTTGCTTGCGGTGTTGAAACTCTTGCTAGACACAGGAAATGATGTGCTGGGCCGGAGTCAGCACATGGGCCTTGACTTTGAGACCTGTTTTAAAGGGAACATGGATTTTGCCTTCAAATCTGGAACAGTATATGGAAGATGTGCTGCTGTCGTTTCTAAACTTGTTCTCCTTTAGCCAAATACAGTAGTTGCATTATTATTAGAAAAGGAACTTGATTCCTTCTTTTCACCTAAATTGAAGAGATTTATAACGTCAAGGAGATGGAGGCATTTTAGCTAAAAGTCACTGTTTCCCTGTCCTAGTTCCAAAATGGGGAAAATCCCTACAAGACTGTCCTTTGGAAGCCCTATCAAGCCTTAGGGCAGGAAGACTGTGACTTCTAGCTGGAATGTCTCCTCCTCCTTGACTTATTACACAGCTCATTAGCATACAGTGGGATCTGGGGAGACAGTTCTTTTTTATGATAGTGAAGCATCTACTTGGCAAGAGGAGGTTTTGACGTTTGTAATCGACAGCAGCACATCTTTGAGGTATTTTAATAGATTTGATGGGTACAATCCTTGTGTCAGGTTGCCTTTATCATACCACATATAATATAATAATGGTAGAACAGTTATTTATTGTCCTTAAATATGGAATCTGTGTCACCCTTTAAATTGTGTTAAGAATTGTTGTATCTGTGCCTCAGTATATGTCAGGGCTGGGATGACGGGTAGGCACAGATAGGTGACCTCCTAGGGCGCCACCTCATGGCAGACAGATAGGGGTGCAAGGAGGTATGGAGCTGGCTGAATTTCCCATGGGGCACTAAGGGCGACATGTATGAAGGAAGGCACGTCGAAGTGAATTGTCGAGTCTCATTTTCAGTGTATAATGCGCCTGATGTATGAAAGTGGTTTTTGTGCGTTCATAAATTGTTTTTAAAGTTCACGCACATCTTCTGTCTGTTTGGTGAATTACGGAACTTAGGCGCATAATTAATGCACCAAACATGTATAAAGGCTATAGACAGACTTGAAATAAAAGTAAAGTCATTAGAATAGAATGTCAGTTAATATATACTATGGTACTGTTCCTGCTTGGTGAACCACAAGTCACAGCTATACCTGTGCTGTTCTTGCTCTTGCTATATGTAGAATCAAGGGAGAGAGCATCAAAACTAAATGTCAAATTTAATGTAGTAAAAAATTAAAATATAAAACTCTGACCAACATCAGTGGGGTATTTAATGTAAAATTAGTTCAAGATTCTATGAATTTTAAGTGCATTTTATAGGAGATATTTTTATATTAATTTTATATGATCACATTTTGTATTAAATTTAAATAATTTAATTTTATATAGTTTGATAATTACCATAAATCACTTTTTATTATTGTACTGGTGTAAGTTGAGAACTATTGCACATTTTTGCCCCTTACAGCAAATCTAGCTCCACTTCGACTCCTCAGGCTCAGGCAGAGCACATTGAAATAGGTCTAGCTGTCCGAGCAGTAATGCGCCTAGTTTTGCCGAACCGCATTCATACATGTGTCTAATATTACGGGTGTGGTGCGACGTCCCAAGAACACCCCTCATGTTAGGCGCATTAGAAAGTGTTGAGTCTTATGAACAATGAGCCTAACACATTCGTTAGGCGCATTAGACATTGGAGCCGCCTCAGGTGCATTGTATGCCAGAAAAAGGGTGAAAAACCCAATCATACATGTCGCCCTAAATGTTCTTTTTGCATAGGGCACAAAAATACCTTGTTCTAGCCTTGGGACATAATATGTGTCAAATGGTTTTAGTGTGGCTAGCGATGCATATAATATGTGGCCAAGAGTTTAAATAGAGAGACCATTGTGTCCTCCATATTCACCAAGAGGGGGTCGGAGGGGATTGAAGGAATCTTTTCTACAGCAGCTATAGAAATTAGTGACACTAAGAAGGTCTAATTATTTAAAATCCCAACTCCAATGCAAAGCTTCAAGATGTGATAGTAATATCTCCATGGAAACATTAAGTGCCGGGGTCAGACTATTGTGCACACTCCTTTAAACACTAAAAGGATTTCAGAGGGTACAAAAAAAGAAAAAAAACGGAATGATTAGTGTTAAGTTACCCAAAGACCCAGGATTGTAAAGAAGTCAATAGTTCTCGTTCATAAAAATAACATCACGAAAAATCACCACATTCCTGCCCATTCATTTACAAACGCAAGAATAAAGAAACAGACCCGCAGCACTCTGCAGACGCCAAGTGACAGATACTGGATAATATGCATTAATATTCTAAAGTGTATTTCTGATACATCCAGTAGATATGAAAATCTGAGGCTCAAATCTGTGAGGTCCCATCCACTAACTGCAAGGTGACCTCAGTTCAGATGTGGCGTTATGCTAAAACAATTTCACTTCTCTCCGTGCCTTTCCAGGTCTCCGTACTTTTCAGGATATGACCGACCATCCCAGCTATATTCTGTTCAGATTAACCCCTTAACGACCGCCCACCGTCTTTTGGCGTCGGCTGGTGCGAGTCGTTCGTCTACAGCGACGTCTTTTGCCGTCGCTTTAGACTTCGGGGGTTTGCGGCACCCGGCGCCGAAGCTGCGCTGGGATCGGGGCTGTACTACACAGCCCTGATCCCAGAGCATCTCCTTCAAGCACCGGGGAGTGGAGGAAACCTCCGCAACCCGATGCTTTAACCCTTTGATTGCGGCGGTGCGTTACCACAGCGCAAGCAAAGGGTTCCCCTGCTCTGTCGGGTGATCGGAACACCCGGTGACCCGACAGAGCCCGGGGAACGGCTGCACAGTCAGCCCTGGGGACCTAGAGTGGCACCAGAGTTGTCTGTGTATGAAGCCAGTGACCAGGACAGACTGTGAGCTGTCCTGACCACTGCCTGTGTCAGACTGACACAGATTATAATGTATTAGCATATAAGAATATGCTAATACATTAGTAAGTGTAAAAAAAATAAATGTAAAACAGTTCTCCCTTCAGGGGATAAAAAAAAACAACATAAAAAGTGTAAAAAAAATGAATAAAAAAAATAAAAAAATAAAATAAAAATAAATATTTAATAAAAAATAATTGTGCATACATTACACACAAAAAAAAACCCTACACATATTAGGTATCCACACGACCGTAATAACCTGTAGAATTAATCTAACAAGTTATTAAGTGTGGCATGTGAATGGTGTAAAAAAAATGTAAAATAACTAAAAAAAATTTAAAAGAAATTTAAAAGAAATTCTGCAATAATTTCTAAGTGAACTTAAACTATTCCCCCATAAAGTACGACTTGTCCCGAATAAAACGAGGCCTCATACAACTGCGTCATTGAAAAAATAAAAAAGTTACAACTGTTGAAACGCAAGGAGGCAAAAACTAAAAAAATGTTCTAGTCATTAACTACTTTTCAGGCCTTTGGCCAGCCTGGATAGATGGCTGGAGTGCAGTACTAAAATGGAGGCAGACATTCCCCAATGCATACCACACAAAAAAATGGTCAGCACTTCAAAAAAATAAAATTTAAATGCTATTAAATTGCCAGATTCCATTACAGGGGTTGTCTCACTACATTGATTCATCTTACCTCAGTTCTGTTTTCTTGGTTTCACTATGAATTCAGGGGCGTGTTTACTGGCTTCTTCTAGGCTGCAGTAGAAGTCAGGTCTGTAGCTATAGCAACCAGTGCTGGCAGCCTATCAGGAGAGATCACACAGATCTGTAGCTATAGCAACCAGCACTGGCAGCCTATCAGGATAGATCAAACAGGTCTGTAGCTATAGCGACCTGAGGAGCTGTTGCAGCCCATACAAGAGGGGAAATCTCAGAATAGCTAGGACACTGTTAATGGACACAAATTGCAAAGTGACTTGTTTTTGCAAGATCTTTAACATAAAAAGCAATCCTTGTAGTGAGACAACCCCTTTAAGTAGACTTTCAATGATCTTCATTTATTCATTTAGCAATATGGAGGGTAGTAAAAATACAAGGTTTATATCTTGTAGGATTTAGTTATATAGTTAACATATCATACAGTATGCTCAATTAGACAAATCCTTCAAGGAAAAGTCTATCTATACAAAGCTTTTCATTTGCCAGGGGTCTATACTACCAAGGATAGCATATTTAGATGTTAATTATTTTATACTTGGTTTGAAACTTTATATCTTTGTAATATGTTTTTGCTATTTGATATGTTTATGTTGTGTCACAGTATAATACATGGGGAGACTGCACAAATGCAAAACAACTTCTATGTATAAGGGGGTGGTTGCTGGTTACTGGTATTATAATTGCATATAGATAAGATGATACAAATGATGCCATTTATACAGATTTGTCTGGTGCACCATGCTGGCTTACAGCCTATGATGCCTCTACTATTCGATTGGGCGGGCTACTCAGCACTTTTTGGGTACCCAACACCCTCTGCTCAACAGTACTTAGGCCGAAAAATGACATACTGGAAAAATATAAAATATTGCCTCCTTCTGGGTTCAGTCTATTGTCCAGCCATTGAGCTGTAAGTATGGCCTTGTGTTTGTGTTTTTGAGTAAATAATGTCCCATTTTTCTGTGATTTTTTCTGTAAATTGTTAGTGTAGGGACTCGCAAGATACGAGGAACCTTGACGAGGTTTGCGAGCTTGTGAAATATAGTGGCCACTGTATCAACTAATACCTCATATTTGATGTTTTTCCAGTATGTCCTTTTTTCCCCAAAAATACTGGGGAGCAGAGGGTGTCAGTATTTTGTGTTGGACACCCAAAAAGTGCTGGGCAGCCCGCCCATTCAAATAGTAGAGGCGTCATAGGTTGTAAGACAACATGGTGCACCACACGAATCTGTATAAATGGCGCCATTTATATCGCCTTATCTATATGCAATTATAATACTAGCATCCACCCTCTTCATACATAGAAGGCTTTGAGTAGTTGTCTTATTGGTATTTTTGCATTTGTGCAATCTCCCCAGTCTACCCCCCTAAAACTTTCAACATTAATCTGAAAACCCATCGCTCAAAAATAGCTTACACCACGGTTGACAAACTCATTTTCACTGAGAGCCAATGTGGTTACCTCAAAGGGCTGTTGGAGGGTGGTAAGAGTGTCTAGGTAGCGCTCTCAGAGCTGTGCCACCACCTGTAAACTGTTGAACAGACTGATATGGAAGTGCTCGCGGAAGATTCAACTCCAGGATGGCACCTGCTCTCTGTTCCTTCTCCAAGGAAAGTGGAGAGCCAGCCCTTCTGTGTCCAGACCTTATCCCACCGTTCTTGCTGTGTCTAAGCTCTTGCAGGCCACATAGAGTTACATGGCGGGCTGGATCTGGTCTGCGGACCTTGAGCTTGACATGTGTGACCTACAACATACAGCAACCCTGCTGCCACTCCACCATAATATAAGTATCCTCGTCTCTTGACTTCTGACTTCTTTCTCCTCCATTGTAGTTTGTAAACCCTTGTGGGCAGGGTCCTCTCTCTCTTTATCAGTTTGTTGGTTATTTTGTGCTAATGTGGATTTTCTAGTCTTTCATTGTGTTTTTGAACTCACTTGATTGTACAGCGCCCTGGAATTAATGGCGCTCTAAAATAAGTAATAATACCATAAAGATAAAGGCAACCCTTTACACACAGCCTCTCACCATCAATAGATCAGTCATCCTACTGTGTATCCACCTCATCTTTATTTGGATAAATGCTGGCATGATAATAAAGGTTTATCCACCTTTGATTCGTTTGAGAGCTCTATTATGTATGTGATAAAGAAGGTCCTGTATATATACTGTGTATATACTGTATATATATATATATATATATATATATATATATATATAATATATATATATATATATATATATATATATATATATATATATATATAGTGGTATGACAAACATCCAGAGGATTAAGAAATGAAGGGGACAAATACCTTTTCACACCACTGTATGTAGCACACCGTGGGGAAAGGTATGGTGATGTCAAGCCTGCTGGGTCACATGATATGAAGTTCAGACTAATCACACATTCCCCCTTTTGAAGACACTGAACGCTAAAGAGAGGACTGCAGGACATGAAATGCCTTCTTGCTAAAAACCCCCTTAACGCTCCCATTCATATAGTTACATATTCTTGTTTGTAAAACGACGGCTTTTAAACTTTGCTGGACCACGGTTTTTGACGCAGATTTGCGCAAAAGCCGGTTGGTTTTCGGATTTGCCATCAGCCCCATACATTGAATGTATGGGAATCTGACGGCAATCTTGCAGAATATACAGCGAGTTTTAAAACCGACTGGAAAAAATCTGTGCTGTGTGGACTACACAGTGCTGTGTACCATCAGATTTGTGGCAAATTCTAAATACTAAGGGCGTTTTAGGTGCATTAAATCAGTGTAAAGTGCGCCTTAAAGTCCGATACTTTCTAAAAATTGGCGTCAGGTATACCTTGCATAGATTACTTAACGCGTCTAAAATTGCACATCGTTTAAAAAAAGAGGCATAGCATCAAAAAAGGGGGCATTGTATCAAAAAAGGGGGCATTGCTTCAAAAAAGGGCACACTGCTCAACACTCGGTACATAGCATATCATTGGTAGTATATGGTATGCGTCTATCGAGGCTCATTGCCCGATCGGGGCGCATAACATATGTAAGGTGCCTCAATAGGCGCATTAAGCAACGGGGGCGCACAGTGCACCATATTTAGGCGCATTACAAAGTGTCGTGCCCGGCGTATAATGCGCCTAGTTTTGGTGTACGACAGTTAATATACAACGAGAATATGGCGTAAAAAGTGGGTTTGCCGCAAAATAGAACAAAAAACTGGCATTGGCGTGTTGGGACATGTTGCCCTAAATGCACCGAAAATTCGCTGAGAATACCATGCTGTGTAGACATAGCCTAAAACTGTGTTACCCACAGCAAACAATCACAGAGCCCAGCTTCTATAGCATTGTAAATTTGGTGCCCTCAAAATAACTCAACATACAGCCATCAATGTCTAAACTGCTGGCAACAAAAGTGAGGGCACCCCTGAGTGAAAATGAAAAAATTGTGCCAATAAGTGTCAATATTTTGTGTGGCCGCCATTATTTCCCAGCACTGCCTTAACTCTCTTGGGCATGGAGGTCACTAGAGCTTCACAGGTTGCAGCCACTGGAATCCTCTTCCACTCCTCCATGACGACATCACGGAGCTGGTGGGTGTTAGAGACCTTGTGCTCCTCCACCTTCTGTTTGAGGAGGCCCCACAGATGCTCAATAGGGTTTAGTTCTGGAGACATGCTTGGCCAGTCTAGTACCTTAACCCTCATTTTCTTTAGCAAGGCAGTGGTTGTCTTGGAGGTGTTTGGGGTCGTTATCATATTGGAATGCTGCCCTGTGACCCAGAAGGGAGGAGATCATGCTCTGCTTCAGTATGTCACAGCACTTGTTGGCATTCATGGTCCCTTCACACGACTGTAGCTCCTCACAGCTAGCAGCACTCATACAGCCCCAAACCATGACACTCTCACCACCATGCTTGACTGTAGACAAGATACACTTGTCTTTGTACTCCTCACCTTGTTTTCGCCACACATGCTTGACACCATCAGACCAAAATAAGTTTATCTTGGTCTTATCAGACTACAGGGCGTTGTGCCAGTAATCCATGTCCTTAGTTTGCTTGTCTTCAATAAACTGTTTGCAGGCTTTCTTGTGCTTTCTTCTGGGACGACAGCCAAGCAGAACAATTTAATGCAATGTGTAGCATTTGGCCGGAGCGCTGTCAGGCTGATTCCCCACCCCATTAATCTCTGCAGCAATACTGGTAGCACTCATAAATCTATTTTGAACAGACAATCTCTGGATATGACACTGGACATGTGCACTCAACGTCTTTGGTCGACCACGGTGAGGCCTGTTCTGAGTGGCACCTGTCTTGTTGAACCACTGTATGGTCTTGGCCCCTACGCTGCAGCTTAGTTTCAGGGTTTTGGTAATCTTCTTAGAGCCTAGGCCATATTTACATAGAACAGCAATTTTTTTTTCATATCCCTAGGCAGTTCTTTGCCATGAGGTGCCATGTTGAACTTCCAGTGACCAGTATGAGATAGTGTGACAGCAATAACACACAACTGCCCCCCCATACACACTTGAGACCTTGTAACACTAACAAGTCACATCACACCTTGCAGGGAAAATTGCAAATTGGGCACAATTTGTCCATTTTCACTTAGGGGTGTACTCACTTTTGTTGTCAGCAGCTTAGACATTGGTGGCTGTGTGTTGAGTTATTTTGAGGGCACAGCAAATTTATACTGTTATATAAGCTGTGCACTGTCTACGTTACATTGTATCAAAGTGTCAGATCTTCTGTGTTGTCCCATGAAAAGATATAATACAAAATTTACAAAAATGTGAGGGGTGTACTGACTTTTGTGAGATACTGTAGATTTGTACACAAAGACCTTTTTGCAAACCTGCTTCATCCTTTATTTAATGCAATGAAGTAGTGAAACAGAATGGCAAAGGTGTAGTAAACTGACTGTAGTAAATCAGCTATTATTCAGGTTATTACTAGATTGTAAATTGTTAATGTACCATAGCTGTTTACTTTGAAGGTTGTAGCTACATTTTTCGGTAGCTATAACACCTTCCACATAAAGGAACAAAACCAAAGACGTGCCAAATGATACAGCTCAAGTCCTGGAAACGCACCAGTTTGTATCAAAGGAATTTCCTCTGCAGCAGACTGTTAATAAATAATGTTACATGAGTAACCTGGCCGAGGAAGAAGAACCCGGCAGCCTTCCCAAGAGAATGTAGTGATGTCATATCTTTGTAATATTGACTATTGAGTGAAAAAAACGTACACTTAAAAGGGTTGTTGCCATCTGACACACTGGTGGTACATCGACAGGATATGCCATCAATGTATGATCAGTGGGGCCTTCACTTCTGGGTGCAGGTCCCTGTCCAGACACAGAGTAGGTCGTGCTTGCACGGTTAGGCTATGTTCACACGGCTTATTTGGGGACGTATTTCGCCCCGTATTTCGCAGCGTACTGCGCTAAATACGGTGCGAGCTACGTCCCAGTCATTACGGTAATCCACAGTTCTCATAGAGAACTATGGATTACGTCTCCTCTCCCCGCTCGCACAATACAGCGAGCGGGGAGAGAAGTGACATGTCAATTATTCACGGCGTATACGTGCCGAGAATAATGAATGTCTATGGGGCCGGCGGGCTGCCGGTTTTTTATTTTTTACAAAAGTTTAAAATATCCAATAAATTTCGTTCCACTTCACAATTGTACATGAAAAAACTTTGAGATTCTTGGTTCACATATTTTTGATGAAAAAATGCTTAAGCCCCCCACGAACTTACAACGTGATCTCAGGTCGGGCGGTCCTACGCTATCTTTACCTCTCAATAGAGCCAAATCCAGGCCTCTCACTGGGTCAACCGACCTCCATTATCCAGAGAGAAAGAAAATAAAAAAACACCAAACCTGCAAGCTGCACTCTTATAACAGCCTGTGAAAGTGGGCGTGGTGCAGGAAACCAAAATGGAGGCACACCCTCCTCCCCATATAGATTAAAAGCAATATACGGCAAATACAACGTATGGTTCCGCACATAAAAACATTTCTGAAAAAACACTATGCATGTATATATGTGCCGCAACCCTGCCAGTGGCACCCAGGTTCGCATAGTGTTTTTTCAGAAAAGTTTTTTTGTGCAGAACTATACGTTGTATTTGCCGTATATTGTTTTTAATCTATATGGGGAGGAAGGGGTGCCTCCATTTTGGTTTCCTGCACCACGCCCACTTTCACAGGCTGTTATAAGAGTGCAGCTTGCTGGTTTGGTGTTTTTTTATTTCTTTCTCTCTGGATAATGGAGGTCGGTTGACCCGATGAGAGGCCTGGATTTGGCTCTATTGAGAGGTAAAGATAGCATAGGATCGCCCGACCTGAGATCACGTTGTAAGTTCGTGGGCGGCTTAAGCATTTTTTGATCAAAAATATGTGAACCAAGAATCTCAAAGTTTTTTCATGTATGATAGATAGCATAAATGCTTCTTTAGGGATTTCCACGTAGTGTATTGCCACTTCACAATTGTGTCCCACTTGTTGATTCTTCACCAAAAAATAAAAAAAAATTATATCTTTATGTTTGAAGCGTGAAATGTGGCAAAAGGTTGAAAAGTTCAAGGGGGCCGAATACTTTTGCAATGCACTGTATATGTGTGTGTGTGTATATATATACATACAGTCATATGAAAAAGTTTGGGCACCCCTATTAATCTTAATCATTTTTAGTTCTAAATATTTGGGTATTTGCAACAGCCATTTCAATTTGATATATCTAATAACTGATGGACACAGTAATATTTCCGGATTGAAATGAGGTTTATTGTACTAACACAAAATGTGCAATATTAGTTATTAGATATATCAAATTGAAATGGCTGTTGCAAACACCCAAATATTTAGAACTAAAAATGATTTAGATTAATAGGGGTGCCCAAACTTTTTTCATATGACTGTATATATATTGTCACATACTGTCAGCATTGAACTTGTTTGACTTATGTTATTATTGTAACCCTCTTGAATGTACAGCGCCTTGGAATTAATGGCGCTCTAAAAATAAATAATAATATATATATATATATATATATATATATATATATATATATATATATAGTAAAATTACATAAAAACAAAGCCTAATGTATCATGGAAATAAGGCGAAGAAATTTTGTTGAATAACCAAAGGCAAGAAAGTGTCATAGCATTCATGTAAAAGGTAAATGTGCCTGGCCATGAAGCGGGGTAATCAGCCAGTCAGCAACTGGTTAAATAAAATGCAGATGCTTTGTATTATATAACATTTTCATGGGCGAATTTTAGTAACACTATAAATCTGTGCTCTGCTGTAGCTGAAAACTAAAAAGACAACTTTATCTCATGAGACTGGTTCACCTTATCAATTCACTATCCGGCAACTGGAAATCAGTGTATCCCATGTTCTCATCACCGGCACAGAAAGAAATAATGAAACAGTTTGCTATGGATTAGTCATTCTGTATGAACACATACAATGAGACGATTGTAGTGGTTTTTTTTGTTTTTTTTTAAAGATCATTTTTATTTAAATTTTCCAATACAAATTTGGATATAAGAAAGCAAAGCGAGGTCAGCATGAAATACACAAAACATACTCTAGTTTTCTTTTTATACCCTTGTAACTTTACTGGCAAGAATATGTAAGGAAAGGAAGCAATTATATATCTGGCAATACAGCAAGACATTTAAAAAAGCTAAGTGGGAAACACTAACCCTAATAGCTGGAAAACCGTCATAAAAACAATTATAGATCCAATAAATTTTGAGATTTTTTTTTGTGTGTGAATATTATGTTACATTAACTTATATACTTTTTTTATTGCCTATAGCTGGACCATTGAGCAAATCCAGTGTTACACCATAAATTACTCTGAAGCTGCATTGTCACAGACGTTGTATTATATATAGCCTTTTTTACAGTATTTCTCTGATTATATCAGAAGGCATATACAGGTTTGTTCTCTTGGGTTTCGAATGTATTCAATAAAAAAAAACTTGCTATGTTTAAGTGTTTGGAGTACATAGCTATTATAGGAGAAAATCTCTGCACACATAAATCCTTACAGTCATCAAGCCGTGCATAGTGGCTGTAAAGCTCAAAACTAAAGAGATATTTTTTTAGAGGGGCTTTCCCATTTGGCTGTTTCACGTAGGCAGCTCTTCACAGCCAGCTTCAGCCTCCCACTTCCTGCTTAGGCTGTAGGTGGTTCTACAGCAATGTCTGACTATTTAGCTCTGCTATTCCTACCTGAGCCTGCTAAATGGACATTAGTGATGGAGGGGGGTAAACTGCTCAGCATAAGGCTACAGAGCTCTGAAGGGTTAATGTTTGAGGGGACATAATAGATATGAATAAATATATCTTGTGTCAATATAGAGTTCTCTCCCAAGATCTATTTATACCCAGGACTGTATCCAGAACAAGGGGACATCCTCTACGTCTTGAGGAAAGAAAGTTTCTACATAGACATGGAAAGGGATTCTTTACTGTAAGAGCAGTGAGACTGTGAAACTCTCTGCCAGAAGAACTTGTCATGGTGAATTCACTAACAGAGTTCAAAAAGGGTCTGGATGTATTTCTAGATGTAATAAATATCACAGGTTATAGTGACCGGGATTCTGGAGAAGAGTCGCTGATCCAGGGATTTATTCTGATGCCAGATTGGAGTCTGGAAGGATTTTTTTTCCCTAAAATGAGGACAATTGGCTTCTACCTCATGGGGGTTTTTGCCTTCCTCTGGATCAATTATTTCACAGTGTAGCTTTTTAAACTTTATACGAAGCCGATCCAAGCTAGTCTGCCTCACATGGGCTCCTCAACCCTCGACATAGTCAATGCAAGAAATGGCAGGCCTATTCAGTTGCAAAGCAGTATCAAAATTTATTAAAAAGTCCTATAGATACAAGACTTCAACAACAGCAGCTTTGTTACTTGCGATTATTGTGGATGGCACTCCATAGTAGGCGGCATGAGTCAAATCAGGAACGCATATTCATTTGCAGTGCTGCGACAGCATAGTCGGGCTGCCCCGGTTTGGAGCACAGCAATTCCTGATAAATTTTTGATACTGCTTTGCAACTGAATAGGCCTGCCATTTCTTGCATTTCCTCTGGATCAACACTATAGCACAATAGGCTGAACTGGATGGACGTCTGTCTTATATTATGTATGTATATGTATTACTACATACTATAACAGTGGACCCTATAACTGATGACAAACTAAGCAGACATATGGAGTGGTGAGCACTCATTTACATGTATTTTACTGTCTCCAGTTCCAACTTTGTAACAGGGGATTGACTCTTTCAATTCCATAGATCCCCAAAGCTGATGTGTTCCCAAAATGCACAGGAACAAAATGAAAGAGCACAGCAGTGATGTTTTTGTTCCACATTCCTGATGCAATTTTTTTTAGTTTCCATTTGTGCATCCTACATACTGTGTCACAGTTCAACTGTGGTGGATGGCGGATCCTCTGGACTGCACACAGGATTTGGAGTATAGTCACTCCGAGGAGTGGAATCTAAGGGTAGGTTCACACGGCGTAATTGCGGCGCATACAGTACGCGCCGCAATACGCCATGTGTTTTGGGAGTTGCGCTGATTAGTGCGTATTCCCAATGCACAGGGGGGCCAGCACCTTTGAAATGCATTGTTTGTGGCGCAAAATCGGCGCGAACAATCGACATGTCACTGATCTCTCCGCGCGGACAATACAATCATCATGTACACGCGAGACGACGACACGTAATCCACAATTCTCAATGAAAGCTATGGGTTACTGTAATTGCGGTGCGCATTTTGCCGCGTATAATGCACAATACGCGACGAAATGCGCAAAAATAAGTCGCGTGAACATACCCTCAGGCTACGTCTACACGGCACTGGTTTAGAGTATTTCAGTATTTAGGATCCGCAAAAATCCAACTGTAAATCATCTACATAGACCTCAATACAAAATCTAGTCTATACAGCTCGGATTTTTTGTGGATGGATTTTAAATCTGAAATCCATTAAAAAAACCAAGGCATTATGTCGCATTATAGTACAGTTCAATGTTAATGGACCAGCTGAAAACCGACCGCAAAATCCGAGCAAAATATTGGTAAAAAACCAAAACCGATTATAAAATCCTGGTCAAATTCTATAACAGGATCTGACGGTATTTCACAGGCTGTGTGGACGCAGCATAAGGAGCCCGCTGGTTTTTATAGTTTATTATTATTTTAATTATTATTTTAAAGCACCATTAATGGCTCGTTCACATGAGAGATCGCCGCTGTGTGTTTGAAATGCGTTGAAATGTGTTTTCAAGACGGACCCGAGCGGCGCTATGGAAACACGCAGCAGTGATCTCTCATGTGAACGCCGCTGCGTGATCCTCATAGACCGCAGTGATAATCTCACTGCTAATTGTTAGATCTGTCTTGGGGTCTGCTGTGTCGGTCCCAGAGACGGATCTACAAAGCGCTTGTTACAAGGAGTGACAACTCCGTGTGAACAAGCCCTAATTCCAGAGCGCTGTACATTCGAGGAGGGATGCACAAATGTCAAACAAAGTACACAAAGTAGCACTCCTCTTGGGTTATTGAGAAATTTATCTGAGAAATATAACTTCAGTTTGGAGCATACTGATGTATGGGGGAATAAATGGTTGGGATGCAGTCAGAATATCTGTATGGGTACATCACTAATTCCAGTAACTGGGAATGAACAGCATTTAATCCCAATAACGTTATTAGGCTACGTTCACACGGCAATGACTGGGACGTATTGCAGCCCATAATTCGTGCCGTACTGCGCTCAAATACAGGCGAAATACGTCCCAGTCATTACGGTAATCCACAGTTCTCATAGAGAACTATGGATTACGCCTCCCCTCCCCACTCAGATAATACGCCGCGGGGGGAGATAAGTGACATGTCAATTACTAGCGGCGAATATGCGCTGCTAGTAATGAATGTCTATGGGGCCGGCGGGCTGCCACCCCCCCACCACCCACCCACCCCCGCTCCGGAGCACACGGCATAATTGTGGGCGAAATACGTCCCACAATTACGCCGTGAATAAGCCGTGTGAACCCTGCCTTAGGGGTTCCAGTTAGTGATACTCAATTGATTTATTATAAATTATTCAGATTTTGTGTTGAATAGAACAGATATGGATCCAATAGATATTTCTTCATGTTTACATTTTTTTTCTAAGGTGATCTGTCTACCTGGCCAAGTAAAAGGTCATATATCATTCATGTTTCCATAATCATACATCTTGTTGGGCTAGAATTGAGAGTTTTCGCACCATACATGAAAGAATAACACCAGTTAAACGGGTTTTGCCATGAAGTAAAATTGACGTGGGAAGCTTAAGAATGAAATAATAAACATTTTCACCATTCATTATTATTAAAAATTCTGGGCCGTTTTTGTTTTAGCTGCTCCTTTAAGGATCCATTATTTACAGTTCGTCTCCAGGGGATACGACCAGGGCTGAGGGCTCCTTAGTCCTGGTCGCACATGCTCAGACATCACTTCTCCTCTCAGGTAGCTACTGAGTGTTCAAACCCCAGGTGCTGTCAGTCTACTCCTGTCCTCTGTTCGCCTTACTAATTAGTCAAACAGTGCAAATAAATAAAAAAGAAACCTCAATGAGGTTTGTGCATTGATAAAGAGAAAAAAAAACACAGGTTTGGTTCCTGCAGAGATTTGAACCTAGGACCCTTGTGCCTGGAGGCAAAAACTTTACCTCTCGGCTACTCACAATGCCTTACATAAACCTTTCTTTGACTACAGAGAGGAAAGGCATGGTGATGTCATCCTGCTGGGTCACATGATATGCAATTCAAACAAATCACACACGTCCACTTCTGAGCACACAGAGCTGAAGAGCTGGATACAGGAGGTATGAAATGAGATTGTGGCAAAACCCCTTTAATTTGTAAACAAGTTTTTCCCTGTTTATGTCAGAAAAAGAACAAGTTCTGGCTTTCTTTTCATCATCTGTACATGTAGAAAATGTAACAAGAGGTTTATATTGTATCAAAGGAGATTTAATATCCATTTCTATGAATGGAGAAAAGATTGATATACCGTCTATAAAAAAAGGAGAATGTAGAATCTCTTACGACACAATTCAATACCTCAATTACATAGTTGTCCCTGGGAAATGTGGATATTAGAGATAAAGAAAGATAAAGGATTGTTAAATGTTCTATCAGAACAACTGAAAGAGGCAGACATTGTTTTTAAAAGGGTTGTCTCACCACATTGATTCATCTAACCTAAGTTCTGTTTTCTTGGTTTCACTTTGAATTCAGTGGTGTGTTCACTGGCATCTACTAGGCTGCAGTAGAAGCCAGGTCTGTATCTATAGCAACCAGTGCTGGCAGCCTATCAGGAGAGATCACACAGGCCTGTAGCTATAGCAACCTGAGGAGCTGATGCAGCCCATACAAGAGAGGAAATTTCAGAATAGGTAGGACACTGTTAATGGACACATATTGCAGAGTACTTGTTTTTTTGCAAGATCTTTAACATAAAAAGCAGCAATCCTTGTAGTGAGACAACCCCTTTAACTCCTTCCTGATGGAGCCTTTTTTTTTGTCACACTTGTTTTTCCCTCCTCGCCTTCATTTTTTTTTTTTTCAATTACATAGACATATTTATGGGCTTATATTTTGCAAGGCAAGATGTACTTTCTAATGGTGTCATTCACCGTACCATAGAATATTATTATTTTTATTTTTATTATTTATTTTAAAGCGCCATTGATTCCAGGGCGCTGTACATTCGAGGGGGTTACATACACAACATAAGTCAAACGAGTACAGTGATAATTAATGAATGACAATTGGCACGACAGAGGGAGAGAGGACCCTACCCGCGAGGGCTTACAATCTACAAGGAGGGGAAAGAGACAGGAGGTGAGGGGCAGACCATGTATGTGACGGTTGTAGTGAAGCAGGGTTTTTGTAGGTTATAGGCAAGCCTGAAGAAATGGTTTTCAGGTTGCTTTTGAAGCTGGTGAAAGTGGGGGAGAGTCTGATTGTTGGGGCAGTGAGTTCCAGAGTGTGGGTGAAGCACGGAAAGTTTTGGGAGACGGTTGTGTGAGGAGCTGAAAAAGGGGAGGAGAGGAAAAGGTCCTGTGGGGACAGTTTGCGGGGGGGGGAGATTTTTGGAAATTGGGGGAAATTGTATGGAGGGGGAGAGGTTATGGAGAGCTTTGTAGGTAAAAGTAGCACTTGAAATTGATTCGCGGGAAGGGGAAGCCAGTAAAGAGATTGACAAGGGGAGGGGCAGGGGAGTAGGGGGGGAAAAGGGGGGTAAGACGGGCGGCAGAGTTGAGAATTGTTTGAAGGGGCAAGAGTGCTAGATGGGGAGGCCACAGGAAGGATTTCAGTGTCTAGGGGGGAGTTTCGGGGCATGGACCAGCATTTTTTGTATGTCATATTTTGGGGGAAAGGGATGCGAGAGATGTTTTTCGGGTAGGGGGCAGCAGGGTAAAGGGTTTGGTGTGGGGTTTGAAAGTAGAGTGAGTCGAGGATTACCCCAAGGGCAGGGTTTGGGGAAAAGGGTGGAGGTCACCCCGTGCGGGATAGAGAGATCAGGGCAAGGGTAGAGTTGGATGTGGAAAGATATTGTTCTTTTTTTCTCCACATTTAGTTTAGGAGACTGAGGGAGAAGGAGGAAATGGAAGACAGACAGTGGGTCTGGAATAGAGAGGTACATCGGGGCCCTAAATTAGAGTTGGTATCGTCACATACGGTGATAATGAAAGCCGTGTGAGGTATGACTGACCCAGCCAAAAGGTGAAAAAGAGAGAAAGTAGAGGACCCAGGATGCCCCCTGGGGGACACCGACAGGGGAGGCCGGGGGGAGGAGGTGGTGCGAGAATGAAGACCTAAAGTCCGTCAGGAGGTACAGGAGACGGAAAGGGCCCAAAGCGTGATGCCGAGGGAGGGGGGGTTTGTAGCAGGGGGAAGGGTCGAACAGTGTCAAAGGCAGAGGAAAGGTCTAAAGGAGGAGTAAGAGTAGTGGCGGAGGTTTTGGCAGTTCTAGGTCTTTGGGGTGACCTTGGTTAGGGCGGTTGGGTAGAGTGGTGGGTGGGAAAACCAGAGTAGTGGGTAAAGGGAAAGGGGTTTGGAGGAGAGGGGGAGGCGCTGAAGATGTTGCTGCTCGAGGATTTTGGGAAGCAAAAGGGATAGTGAGATGGGGCGATAGTTTGGACAGAGAGGAGGGGTAAAGGTTGTTTTTTTAAAGGATTGGCGTGATAGTAGCTTTTAAAAAAAAAAGGGGAAAGGGGAAGATGCCAGAGGTTAGCGTGGGTTTTAAGAGAAGGGTGGGGGCTGGGATATAGAAGCACTGGGGTTTGGGGATGAGGGGGGGAGGGCAGTGGGTCCAACTACAGGTAGTGAGGTTGGTTTGGACAGTAGAAGGAGAGGTTTCATAGTGACAGGGGGGAAGCATTTAAAGGGGGAGGAGCAGTTTTGCAAGGTAGAGGGGGGGTGGGGGGGGCTGGGGGCTGAAGCTTTCCTGATGTGGTTGATCTTTGAAATGAAGGGAAAAAATCGTCGCAAAGGAGGGAGGGGGGAGGGGTCGGTGGGGGGAAAGGAGAGAGTTAAAGGGTTTTTTAAAAATTTCGGGGGTTTTGGGACAGGGGGGATTGATTTTGGTGAAATAGCCCCTGTTTTGGCTGAGGTGGTGCAGTTTTAAAATGTATGTAGTGATTGTTTTTGAGGGAAAATCATCGGGGATTTAGTTTTTTTTCCAGCGGTTTCAATTTGGAAGCCCCTCAGTTGTTTAGTGGAGTCTGTGGCAGGGTTGTCTGTTTACTTTCGGGTTCTGTTGTGTGTGGAGGACGACTGAGTCAAGGGGGTGGTGGGATTGTGTGGGTTGTAGAAAGTGGTGGCTTTGTTTGGTATTAAAGAGGAGATGGTTGAAAAGGGGCAAGAGAGTCGAGAGAGTGAGACGGTTTAGCTTTGTAAAGGTTTCCCGGGGGCGCACTGGATATGAGACAGGGGGAGCAGGGGGGTGGGGATGGTGGAGAAGGTAAGCAGGTTGTGGTCAATATGGGGTGGGGGAGTTTTTTAGGGAGGTCAGTAGGGGGCAGGGCGGGTAAGATGAGGTCCAGTGTGTGTCCCATCTTTATGAGTTTTTCCTGAGGGCCACTGGAGAGGTCAAAGGAGGAGCGAGTGAAAGGGGTTTGTTGAAGCAAGTGGGGGGGTTTTCGTTGGGTATTGAAATCTCCCATGATGATAGTGGGGATGTCGGTGGAAAGAAAGTGGGGAAGCCAGGAAGAAAAAATGGTCGAGAAAGGTGCTGACAGGGCCTGGGGGTCGGGAGAAAAAAACCCCTTGGAGGTTTGGGGGGGGTGTAATGCGGGCAAAATGCATCAAAGGAGGGGAAATGTGAGGGAAGGCAGAGGTGGAAGGGGACAAAGGGAAAAGGGTCAGACAAGAGGAGGCCCCACCCTCCGCCCGTTGTTCCTGCGAGGAGTGTGGGAATTGGAGGCCCCTAAAAGAGAGTGCGGCAGGGAGACTTGTCAGAGGGGGTCAGCCAATATAATGAAAACAGCAAAAAAAATTTAAGTGGAGTAAAAAAGTGAAAAAAATGTCTTGGCCCTGTTTGCAGACTTTTTGGGGTTCTACTTTTCAAAAAAAACCAAAATATAGGGTTTCCTTTTGTTTTGGGACCGTAAAAAAAAAAATTTTCCAAAAACTTCTATTTTTCAAAAATTTTCGCATGCGCATTTTCTGCGACCAATAACTTCTTTGTACTAACACCTACGCACTTGAGTGAGGGAGCATTTTTTGTGGGCTGAAGTTCACTTTTTATTGCTACCAGTTTGATATACATGCGACTTTTTTTTATTAAATTTATTCCAATTTTTAGGGGACGTGAAATGACCAAAAAGAAACGCAATTTTGGCATCTGGAATTTTTTTTATTCTTCGGTGTTCAGCGTACGGGAAAAATCACCCTACATAGGATCATATAGAACAGTCAATGACACCATTAAAAAGTACATCTTGTCCTGCAAAAAACAAGCCCTCATATAACTACATGTAGTAGACGGAAAAATAAAAAAGTTATGGCTCTACGTAGGTGGGAAGGATAAAACAAAACCCCAAAAATTGCTGCATCCTTAAGAGGTTAAGCTATTCACTAATGGATAAAATTGACTTGAGGGGTGCAGTTACCACCTCTGGGATCTGCAGGAATGGGCTAACAGGATGTTCAGCTGTACTTGGAACTCCCTTAGAACAGAATAGAGAGTTGTGAGCAAGCGGAACAAACTCTCCATTATGTACCCAGACTTTCGAGGGCCTGTTACTGAGTAGATCTACGTGTGGGTGCCTATCACACCTTGATGGCATATCCTATTGCTATGCTATCAAAGTGTGAGATGAGATCAGATACCCTAGGAATATTCGTACTATTTCAAACGCAGCACGACATTTCATACAAGTACACAATGCCAGTGATAAATTCTTTCGCATTTTTGCCATTGAACAAGTTAAGTTATCTAGACGAGGGGGAAATTTAAATCACTTGCTTCGAGTCAGAGAAGCCTCCTGGATGTTAACTTTAGATACGTTTTGGCCTCGCGGATTAAATATCCGCAATGAAGTATTATATCATTACTAGTGTTATGTTTTTTTGCTGTTGTGATACAATTGTTTTTCCTCTTTTTTTAGGGGTTAAGCTTTATGCGATATTATTATGCATTGTTGGTTTAGGATATACACTCACCGGCCACTTTATTAGGTACACCTGTCCAACTGCTCGTTAACACTTAATTTCTAATCAGCCAATCACATGGCGGCAACTCAGTGCATTTAGGCATGTAGACATGGTCAAGACAATCTCCTGCAGTTCAAACCGAGCATCAGTATGGGGAAGAAAGGTGATTTGAGTGCCTTTGAACGTGGCATGGTTGTTGGTGCCAGAAGGGCTGGTCTGAGTATTTCAGAAACTGCTGATCTCCTGGGATTTTCACGCACAGCCATCTCTAGGGTTTACAGAGAATGGTCCGAAAAAGAAAAAACATCCAGTGAGCGGCAGTCCTGTGGGCGGAAATGCCTTGTTGATGCCAGAGGTCAAAGGAGAATGGGCAGACTGGTTCGAGCTGATAGAAAGGCAACAGTGATTCAAATAGCCACCCGTTACAACCAAGGTAGGCAGAAGAGCATCTCTGAACGCACAGTACGGCGAACTTTGAGGCAGATGGGCTACAGCAGCAGAAGACCACACCGGTGCCACTCCTTTCAGCTAAGAACAGGAAACTGAGGCTCCAATTTGCCCAAGCTCATCGAAATTGGACAAATAGAAGATTGGAAAAACGTTGCCTGGTCTGATGAGTCTCGATTTCTGCTGCGACATTCGGATGGTAGGGTCAGAATTTGGCGTCAACAACATGAAAGCATGGATCCATCCTGCCTTGTATCAACGGTTCAGGCTGGTGGTGGTGGTGTCATGGTGTGGGGAATATTTTCTTGGCACTCTTTGGGCCCCTTGGTACCAATTGAGCATCGTTGCAACACCTTGTGGAATCTATGCCACGAGAATTGAGGCAGTTCTGAAGGCAAAAGGGGTCCAACCCGTTACTAGCATGGTGTACCTAATAAAGTGGCCGGTGAGTGTATGTTGCAATAGTATTTTTTGTTCCAATACTCTGCTATTTTGCATTTTAGGTCATTGATTTTAGCTTGTTATCCTTTCTTTTTTGGGCTTCTCCGCTGCGTGCCGTGCACGGCTCTGTTCTTGTCCCTACTGGCTGCGGCGCATCCATCTGTTGATTTCGGCTACTGCCGGAGTGCCGAAATACCGAAGTCATGCGCGTTAGTGCGCATGCTCGGGATTCTTTGGCACCTTTCGGCTAGAGATCACGTCATCATGCAGCGCCGTCGGCCGTTTGGTGCGTCACAAGGACGAGTCCGTGTTGGAACGTGACGGAGGAAGGTGGCTCAGGTGAGTAGTGTTTGGCTAATTGTGATGTATGCTATATATTGGTTGTTGTCAGTTGAACCTGCATGCCGTGACTAAGGGGGCTCTCCCCGAAACGCGTCGGCTTTTTTGCCTGTAATGCACCTTTTTATTTGATGTTCAAATAAAGATCGGCTTTTATTTTTATGGAATCGCTGGATTACCTCCATTTCTCTTTTACCCTAGGAATATGTGGTTAGATAAAGCCATACCTCAGGGCAATCACAAATGTGGTCATTGCTCTTTTTGTAAATATATGGATGTTAGCCCAATATTGAAAATGGGTAACGTATAGGGTAAAACAATTTATAACTTGTAGATCCGATTTTTTGGTATATGTGATCTGGTGTGATTGTGGACTTTATGTATAAGAAAGCATCTTTACTCTTTAAAGACTGGTAAGGGGGCACTCCGGTTTATTAGCCATATGGAAGAGGTACATAGGAATGATGTTTCGGGGGTGCACTTTGCCGGTATACAGCGAGTATTTTCACCTCATAATGGGATGGATCGGCATACTCGTTTATTGCAGTCTGAAGCTGAATGGATTCTGAGGACTGAAGCATTAGGCAAGTTAGGTTTAAATGACCGTAATTATTTGTCTTCTTTTCCGTTACATTTTTATGTTTGTGTTGTTGTAAATTGTTTTTAGAAGTAAGTTGTATGTTACATTGTGTCAATTTGTGGTCATGTGACCTGGATGATGAGGAAACTTAAGGGCGTAGTGACGCTGTTTCCCATGAGGTCTAGAGGATGCGCAAGCGAGCGCAAAACGGCCATTGTCAGCTAAGAGAGGACGTATCTGATGTAGTTTCCCTCCACATTTACAAAGACGCTATAATAAAGAAGAATTTTAAAGGGGTTGTCTCACTACAGGGATTGCTTTTTATGTTAAAGATCTTGCAAAAATAAGTCACTTTGTAATATGTGTCCATTAACAGTGTCCTACCTATTCCTAGTTATCCCCTCTTGTAAGGCTTGCATCAGCTCCTCAGGTCACTATGGAACAGACCTGTTTACTCTCTTCTGATAGGCTGCCAGCAGTGGTTGCTATAACTACAGACCTGCTTGATCTCTCCTGATAGGCTGCCAGCACTGGTTGCTATAGCTACAGACCTGGCTTCTACTGTAGCCTAGTAGAAGCCAGTAAACACGCCCCTGAATTCAAAGTGAAACCGAGAAAACAGGACGAATCAATGTAGTGAGACAACCCCTTTAATGATATGGTGAGTGCTGTGGATTACATTCTTCTTTCCGCTAATGAGATGGGAACAACCTTTTAATTACCTGGTCAAAAAGTGGTATTAGTTCACATGGCGTGTTTTTCTCTGTGTAACAGACGCTTTTAGCTGCGTGTTTGGATCCGTCTGTCGGACCCTAAACGGACCCAAACACGTATCTAATAAATAGCAATGTGATTTACATTGCTTTAATATGAAACATGTGTCAGCTTTCAGACGAGTGATCGCTAATGCGCATCTCATTGCCTCTTTCGGATCCGTTCCAAGAATTGACGCAGCAGGAGCCCTATAATAAACTATAGGATGTGATCCAACACTGACACGAAAACGTATCCAAAAACACTGTGTGAACATGTCCTTAGGGTGAAAATGTATGCAGCCACCAATAGCCACACAAGTTTAGTGGGTGCTGCTAGCAAACTTGTGTGCCCATTGAGGACGTGGTTGCAGCCGCATAGGGCCAAAGGCTTGAATATATTTACCCTTTTAGGGACCTTAGGGTGTGACCGCTTGTAGTAGCTGAGGTTGGAAGATGTTTAGCTGTGATGCAGCCGAAATTGCAAAAGTGTGTTTTTAATTTAAAGTGTGAGATTTTGCAAGGTGTTTTTTTTACCCCTGCAGCAACCACATGTTCTAGTGTTTTTGACTACTATTTGAAGCCTCAAATTTCCCACACGTGATGACTGATACGCATCTGCTGGGAACACCTTATTTATATTTCTGGTACATACATGAGCTGCTGGGTGGCATAATTTATTATATTGATACGTGTTTAATCTAGTAGCTGTTAAAGTACAATACGCACCATTTTTCATATGTTGCTCAATTAGAAGTGCACAGAATAATTTGCTTTCATTCACACACCTACACTTCACTCTCTCTAAGTTTATAAGCAAAGCAATGTATGGTTAGGCGAAGTTCACAAGTTGAGCAGATCACGGAATAAAGTGAATTAAACTAACACTTAACTTTTATTGTAGATATTCGAAAATCTTGAAATAGATCCTCATACCGTATATACTCGAGTATAAGCCGAGTTTTTCAGCACAAAAAATGTGCTGAAAAATCCCCCTTCGGCTTATACTCGAGTCCCGTTCGGCGCTCGGGCGCATGCGATGGCCCGGGCGCCGACAGGGACACTTCAGCTATATGTGACTCCTCAGGGAGCGCATATAACTGAAGGCCGAGTACCTGACAGCGACCGGGCACTGCCATGGCTCGGGCACTGTCGGCGATCTCTTCCCCTGTACGTGACTCCTCTGGAGCGCACACAGGTGAAGAGATCTCCGGGCGGCTGTCCGGAGTTTCCGGCACAGGCAGTGTGTGTCATCACGCTGCCTGATGACATCACGCGCTCTGTGCCGAGAAAACGGAGCGGAGCAGCGGGGGGGGGGTCGAGGTGTTTGTTTTAAAACCCTGCCTATAACCTGTTTAGGGGGAGCTATAACTGCCTATAGTGACCTATACCTGCCTATAAGGACCTATACCTGCCTATGGGGACATATAGCTGCCTATACCAGCCTATGGGGGACATTAAACTGCCTATAACCTGCCTATGGGGGACATTAAACTGCCTATACCAGCCTATAATCTGCCTATGGGGGACATTATACTGCCTATACCAGTTTATATCTGCATATGGGGAAAATTAAACTGCTTATATCTGCCTATGGGGGATATTAAACTGCCTATACCTGCCTATGGGGGATATTAAACTGCCTATACCTGCATATGGGGGACATTAAACTGCCTATACCTGCCTATGAGGGAAATTAAACTGCCTATACCTGCCTATATTGGTCTATAGGGGACATTAAACTGCCTATACCTGCCTATATCTGCCTAGTGGGGACATTAAACTGCCTATGTAATTTTATTGGTATCCATTTTTATTTTCGAGAGTTACCAGTAGTTGTTGCATTTCCTACCCTAGCCTTATACTCGAGTCAATAAGCTTTCCCGTTTTTTGGGGGGCAAAAGTAGGTGCCTCGGCTTTACTCGGGTCGGCTTATACTCGAGTATATACGGTAATTTTAAAAAAAAAGTAGAATTGCTGGAAGCCTAGAATTGAGGTCATGGCAAGCTCATAATTACATGTGGATCCCAACAATTCTAGATATCCCTGCACCTAGAAGATAGATGAGAAGACAGAATAGATTTCCTTACTGCTTATTCAATATCTCCAACTATCAGCACAAAAGCGGCAGAAGTTTATACCTTAAAAAAAAAAAAATGGATATAAAAATCACTGTCTCAGGCTAGGTTCACACGGTGTATTTGCAGGGCAATTACTAGCGTATACGCCGCTAGTAATTCACGTCACTTATCTCCCCCCGCGGCGGATTCGCCGAGTAGGGAGTGGACACGTAATCCATAGTTCTCTATGAGAACTGTGGATTACCGTCATGACTGGGACGTATTCCAGCCGTTATTCGCGCACTCCGGCGCGTAATTACGGACTGAAATACATCCCATTTTAAGCCTCAGAGTGTTTCATAAGGTTTGTATCAACATGGCTGATTGGGAAAAAAAAATCTTTTCAAGCTGCAGCAAAGCTCTGATGGTGTGAACTGTACATCTTAATTGCTACCAATGCAGCTCGAAAGGAGGCTAAAAAATATAGCTGTGATCAAGAATCCAAGTGGATGACTTGAAACACGTAAGCGTGTTTTTTCCCTGCGTTTTAGCTGTTTGCCTAAGGCTATGTTCACACGGCTTATTTGCAGGGCGTAAGTACGCACCACAATTACGCCGTGTGGACGGGAGCTGGGGGCCGGCCCATAGACATTCATTACCAGCGGCGAGTATACGCCGCTAGTAATTCACATGTCACTTATCTCCCCCCGCGGCCTATTCGCCGAGCAGGGAGAGGAGACATAATCCATAGTTCTCTATGAGAACTGTGGATTACCATAATGACTTGGACGTTTTCCAGCCGTAATTTGCGCACTCCGGCGCGTAATTACGGACTGACATACGTCCCATTTTAAGCCGTGTGAATATAGCCTAAGGCTGAACATGGTTTATTAATAAAATTCTTCCTGCTTTTACCCCACCCATGCTGGAAGCTTTATGTTTTGGATTGGATTCATATGATACCTTGTGCCGACGGTCTTTCTGCATGTTTCAACAATGAGTAGCAGATCTATAGTTTACTACTGGGACAGAGCACAAGAGGTTGTCGAGTGAGCATGTCGATTTCTTTATCTTCAGCTACTTGTAGAAAAGAAAAAAATATAAATATAAAAAGTCCCTACAATAGTAACAGGCAGGATTTGTCTGATGCTGTGATGGTAGGCAACATATCGTGCATGGAAGGAATATTGGTTGTATGTGCCTCCCAGGCACTGCCCTTGTTGACACTACCTAACAAAAAAAAAAAAAAAAACACCCTCTGCTCACCTGGTCTCCTGGGTTTGACACATTTTTTTTTCTGTCTGTTTATATATATGTTAACTAAGCCCAATAAAATTAAAAAAAAAACTATACTCCCCTCCATTTCAGCACTTGGTCCCCCTCAGTTTTTGGTTGACCTTTGTTCTCTCACGTTCACATGCCGCTCATTTACATTACTGATCGGAAGTAAACCGCTCTGAACGGTGATGTAAGTGCATAATATGAATATATATGTATAAATTGGTTAGGGAAATAGTGACTGTATGTAACTACAGCCTTGTAACTTTTTTTCTAGATATGAAGCACCCCTTTCCTTACTGGGATGTCAACCCACTGAGGAGTTTAACCATACTGGCCTCACAAAAGGCGTCGGGGTTATGTTTTTATGTGCACTGCGGTTTATCACACAGGGTGACATTAGGATATTACGTTGCCAGGGGAGACAGCGGGGTGAATATGACAGGGACTGTCACCAGCAGTGCTCTTCCTTATTTGTTCTATATTTTGTCCGAAATCTAAAAGAAGCACTGTAAATCTGGAGACAACCAGGGTCATTTTAACACAGTGGTGGGCTCAGTGCAAAGTTTTAATAAGCCCCCTTCACCCTATTTTAATGTAATCCAATTTGACTTAAATTTTTAGGACATATTAGAGAGCTATTATTTCTGGTGCATTTAAGAAACTATAAAAACATTTACTAAAACATCTAAAAATTCATGTATTTTTTTTAAAAAATTGTGCTTTTTGATAATTTTTGAAAAAAAACACTTGTTTTGCAAGTGCATTTTTTTAAAACTTAGGCTATGTTCACACAATGTACTGCGGCGCATACAGTACATGCTGCAGTACATTGTGTGTTGCGGGAGCTCGCGCTGATACGTGCGTACGCCCGAGGCACAGGGGGGAGGGAGGGCATCCCCATTGACATTCATGACTCGGGGCACTTATTCGCCGCAAGTCATTGACATGTCACTTATCGATCTTATTGTACAGTACGAGCGGGGAGAGGAGGCGTCGTCCATAGTTCTCTATGAGAGTTATGGATTACCGTAATTTCGGCACATCTCGCTCCTATTAGAGCGCAAATACGCAGCGAAATGCGTGCCAAAATTCCCCCGAGTGAACATACCCTTAAGATCACTTCAGTAAAAGCACATGATGAGGATTTCTAGGCAGATTCCATGTGGATTCAACCCTGAAAGAAAATGTGTGTTATCGTTCATACGATGCACATTTCCGGTTTTACCTCTCATAGACTGTTACCCAACATCCCTAAACTACTTAACCTATTGTATACCCCCCAAAAAAAGCTTTCACCATTCCCCATGCACATTCCCAGACCACTTACAAGAACTCACCCCCTGTACACCTCCAAACAAGCATCCACAGATCCCCATGTACCTTGTGTATACCTCCAAATCACTTACAAGCATCCAGTTTCCCATATACCTCCTGTACCCACCCTCCCCCCCCCCCCCCCCAAACCAAATGGTTTCACAGATCCTCATGTAACTCATACTCCCCCAAACCACTGACATGCATTCACAGATCCCCATATACCTTCTGTACACCACCAAACTACTTACAGTATCCCCAATAAGCTGGGAAAGCTACTCAAAGACAGTTCAGTCTGCACACAAAGGGGGCAGTAACCCGCCAATTTACCTACTAGCTGAGCAGTGTGAGCATCCTATGCTGGCAGCAGAGGCGTAACTTCAAGCTCTTGGGCCCTAGTGCAAAAAGTGAAATGGGCCCCCCCAGCTACCATGTGCCACTTACAGTGCTGGCATCTCTTTATGTGACAGGAGGACTTTTGGGCCCCCTCAGGCTCCAGGGCGCAGTAGCAACTGCTACCTCTGCACCCCCTATAGCTACGCCCCTGGCTGGCAGTTTAATTAGGTGGGGGAGGGTCAATTTGTGGACCGAGTTTCACACTCGTGTTAGGGCTTGTTCTCACGACGTTTTGGATCCTTTTTACGGATCCGTTTTTGAGGAGTGAAAAGTGCATCCGGAAAGCGGATCCGAAAAACGCCACAGTTGATACTTTACTTGGATCCGTAGTGCATGCTTTTTTCACTTGCGTTTTACGGATCCGCTTGCTGGATCGATCGATCTCTCTCTCATCAGCTAGCTGCGCCAGACTCCATTCATCACCCCTCCAGCCGGTCCATTCATCGCGCCGGCAGCACACTCCACCCGACTGTGCCGAGCCCAGCGGTGGCAGCAAACTCTGCTCGGCTGTGCTGAGCCCGGCAGTAACACCTCCATCCAACGATCCTGCCCCCTGCAGTCACGCTCACCTCCAATCCATCAGCTGCGTACTGCGCTTTTCGGATGCGCTTTCAGCCGGCAATACGTACCCACAGTGTGGCGCGCTTTTGGACAGATGCCAAAAGCGGACTCCATTATTCCCTATAGGCCTTCACTTGTGTAACATGTCAATTCTTAAAGCGGATGCGAAAAGCGCAGTGCAGGAGAGCTCTCAAAAGCGCATCGCCGATCTCCCATGAGAATCGCAATGTTCATCACACTGACAATTTTGATCCGTTTTGCGGATCCGTAAAACGGATCACAAAAACGTCGTGTGAACAAGCCCTTAGAGCATTTTTTTTTTTTTTTTTTTTTTAAACAATAACCTTGGATTTTATTGATCAGAACTCACCACCACAAAAATAATTAAATTAATTATTAAAAAATAAAATGCATCAGAGGTACATGCAATACTTTTTTCTTTAATCCCTTAAGCCTAACGTGTGAAAAGTAGTTAATGACCAGAACATTTAAGTTTTTGCCTCCTTGCATTTCAACAGTTTTAACTATTTTTTCAATGACGCAGTTGTACGAGGCCTAGTTTTATTTGAGACAAGTTGTACTTTATGAGGGAATAGTTTAAATTCACTTACCGTATATACTGGTATAAGCCGAGGCACCTACTTTTGCCACAAAAACTGGGAAAGCTTATTGACTTGAGTATAAGCCTAGGGTGAAAAATGCAGCAGCTACTGGTGAATTTTAAAAATAAAAATAGATACCAATAAAATTACATAGGCAGTTTAATGTCCCCCATAGGCAGGCATAGGTCCCCATAGGCAGGCTATAAGCAGGTATAGGTCTCTTTAGGCAGGGTATAGGCAGGTATAGGTCCTCATAGGCAGGTATAGGCCCCTTTAGGCAGGGTATGGGCAGGCTATAGGTCCTCATAGGCAGGGTATAGGCAGGTATAGGTCCCCCAAGGCAGGTTGTAGGCAGCTATAGGTAGGGTTTTAAAACAAAAGACAACCACTTACCTCGCTCCCCGCTGCTCTGTCTCCCGGGCGCTCTCCTCCGTCTTGGGGCCCAGGCAGGTGATGTCATCAGGCCGCACACGCTGCCTGCGCCGGAAACTCCAGACAGCTACAGGTCTGCGGCCGCCCGAAGTTCACTGTGGAGCAGGGAGCGTTTGCTCTCTGCTCCAAAGTGGTATCTCTTCACCTGCATTCGCTCTGGAGGAGTCGCATACGGGCGAGATCGCTGACCGTGCCTGGGCCACAGCCGTGCCTGGACGCTGTCAGGTACTCGGCCTTCAGTTATATGCGCTCCTGGAGGAGTCGCATATAACTGAAGCATCCCTGTTGGCACTCGGGCCATCGCAGTGCCCGAGCGCCGAACGGGACTCGAGTATAAGCCGAGGTCGGATTTTTCAGCACATTTTTTGTGCTGAAAAACTCTTATACGGTATAAATCATTGCAGTTTTTTTTTTTTACACCATTCACATTTCCCACTTAACTTGTTAGATTAATTCTACAGGTTATTACAGTTGTGTGGATACCTAATATGTGCAGCGTTGTGTGTAATGTATGCACAATTTATTAATTTTTATTTATTTTTTACACTTTTTTTTAAAATCCGATGAAGGGAGAACTCAGTTACATCACCAAGTGTATATATAAAAAATAAAAAAAATAAAAAAAAATGTATTAGCATATTCATATATGCCAATACATTATAATCTGTCAGTCTGACAGGCAGTGATCAGGGCAGCACACAGGCTGCCCTGATCACTGGCTTCTTCCACAGACATTCCTGGGGCTACTCTAGGTTCCCTGGGCTCTGTCAGGTCACTGGGTGTTCCGATCACTCGACAGAGCAGGGAAACCCTTTGATTGCACTGTGGTGATGATATGCAGCAATCAAAGGGTTAAAGCACCAGGGAGCAGATGTTTCCCCTGCTCCCCACAGGTGCTGTGTTGGGTTCAGGGCTGTGTAGTACAGCCCCATTCCCTGTGCTGCTGCGGCACCCGAGCCGCAAACTCAGATGTCTGCAGCGAAGCCAAAACACATCGCTGCAGACTAACGACCTGCACCAGCTGATGCCAAAAAGATGGTGGGCGGTTGTGAAGGAGTTAAATACATATTCCAACAGTGGCACACTAAATGGAGCACTATCAAAGGGGACAGGACTTTTGAAAAAAAAAAAAAGCATTTCTGCTATCTAGGATATCGGAAAGTTGTTTTTTTTTTTTTTTTTTTTTTTTGAGGTTCTCCGTTCACATTTGATCAACTGTTTAAGCCACCTCTGAAACACCAACAGGACCTCAAGGCAGGTGGTCCTACACTTTTACCTCTCATGGACTGTTCAGACTTCCACAACCCAGGGAGTGAAGGCACCAACTTTTGAACACACTGCACTGATTTAAAAACCTGTCAAGGTGGGTGGAGTGCAAAAAACCAAAATGGAGGCAGCCACTCCTCCAAATGCAAACTAGAAACAAATGGTTATGCACATCCAAAAAAAAACATTTTTGAAAAAAAAAAATGAACATAGGTGCAACACTAGTGCGGCTGTAGTAGACATACATATTTCAATAACAGTTGCACAATAGTGTACGACCACCTGCCTTGAGGTCCCATTGGTGTTTCGTAGGTGGCTTAAGCAGTTTTGATCAAAAATGTGAACCTTAAATTTTTTCATATATCCTAGATAGTAGAAATGCTTTTGTTCAAAATTCCTATGTGCCCTTTGATAGTGCGCCACTGTTATTGGAATATGTATGTATACTACAGCCGCACCAGTGTTGCACCTATGTTAATTTTTTTCAAAAATGTTTTTTGGACGTGCATAACCATATATTGTTAAGGAGTTAAAGACCTGGTCTGCCAGCTGTAGAGATGGCCATTTTGCAGTCATCCATGACTATAGTTGAAAGACAAAATTGTGTATTGATAAGTTGGTGATTTCTGGTCCCCCCCCCCCCCCCCAAAATATATATATATAAAATTTGACATGCTCCAGGATCATACACACAATCCAGTTACATAAAGCTCTAAATTCATCCAGCTTTTTGCTCTTTAGAAAAATTAAGACTTTCTTCTATGCTCTAGGTGGTTAGGGGTTTGTCTAGGAATATATTTTGAATGACCATTTACACATATGCACGTTCAATTTAAAAGGGGTTGTGTCAGTACATTGATTCTTCTTACCTCATTCCTGT
The DNA here is from genome assembly GCA_025379985.1 of Phyllomedusa bahiana. NCBI lineage: Eukaryota > Metazoa > Chordata > Amphibia > Anura > Hylidae > Phyllomedusa > Phyllomedusa bahiana. The sequence continues at coordinate 56,414 of JAODAL010021621.1, forward strand.
TTTCTTGGTTTCATTTTGAATTCAGGGGCGTGTTTTCGGGCTTCCACTAGGCTGTCGTAGAAGCCAGGTCTGTAGCTATGGCAACCAGTGCTGGCAGCCTATCATGAGAGATCACACATCTGTAGCTATAGTGACCTGAGGAGCTGAAGCAGCCCATACAAGAGGGGATATCTAGGATATAGGTAGGACACTGTTAATGGACACATATTGCAAAGTGACTTGTTTTTTGCAAGATCTTTAACCCATTAACGACCGCCCACTGACTTGGCGTCACTGTAGCCCTCGGAGTCTGTACTACACAGCCCCGATCCCAGAGCATCCCCTGCGAGTACCGGGGTGCAGAGGAAACCTCTGCAACCCGATGCTTTAACCCTTTGATTGCGGCGGGGCATTACCGCAGCGCAATCAGAGGGTTTCCCTGCTCTGTCGGGTGATCGGAACGCCCGGTGATCCGACAGAGCTCGGGGAACGGCTGCACAGTCAGCTCTGGGGACCTAGAGAGGCCCCAGAGCTGTCTGTGTAACAAGCCAGTGACCAGGACAGACTGTGTGCTGCCCTGAACACTGCCTGTGTCAGACTGACAGTAATGTATTAGCATATTCATATTTGCTAATACTTTTTTTTTTTTTACACTTCGATTATAATGTAACAGTTCTCCCTTCATGGGATTAAACAAAAAAAAAGGGAAAAAAAAAAACATAAGTGTAAAAAAACAAATAAAATAAAAATATTTAATAAAAAATTGTGCATAAATTACACAAAAAAACCTACAGATATTAGGTATCCACACGACCGTAATAACCTGTAGAATTAATCTAACAAGTTAATAAGCGTGACCTGCGAATGGTGTAAAAAAAAATAAAAAAAACTTTAAAAATTCTGCAATTATTTATAAGTGAACTTAAACTGTTCCCCCATGAAGTACAGTACAACTTGTCTCGAATAAAATGAGGCCTCAAACAACTGCGTCATTGAAAAAATAAAGTTACAACTGTTGAAACGCAAGGAGGCAAAAACTAAAAAAAACCGTTCTGGTCATTAACTACTTTTCAGGCCTGGGAGTTAAGGGGTTAAAGCAGCAATCCTTGTAGCGAGACAACCCCTTTAAGGGATTATAACATGAACATCCTAGTTTCCTTGGTTGGAATTAATGGGACATTTTTTCATATCAAGGAATTCCACCAACCAGCGTTCAGTGGCTCCAAAAGCAAATAAAAATACTAGCTCGATAGTAATTAAATAGCATTTATTAAACATTAAGTCAATATGTTACTAGACTGATCCTTGTAAACAGGATTTCTAAGAGTTTATTAAAAATCATGGTAGGAAAAGCATTTGAGCATTTTATTTCGTTAGCAATACATACAAATATTTAAAAAGACAAACTAAAATTTTGCATAAAACTAAAATGGTAGCCTTGGAAAACCTTTAGGAAGTAAAACCCATAGCTACGTCACACCATGGCATCACTGAATATGCATCTACAGACAGGCTAAATGGTCTAAGACTTGAATTTGTTGAGATCCCATTCTAAAAAGACCTGCTATATGAGCGGTTCATTAGGGATCCCGTTGCACCATTACTATACTAGTGTACAACACTGACCGAGGACAAACACATACATACAAATATTTACAGGATTTATTCCCCCATGAGTTTTTCCGACCATTATGCATAAAACTACCTAAGAAAATACAGTCTAATTCTGCAAAGAAAAAGTTATGTATAGAGAAGCGGACTAGAACTGTACAGAATGAGGGATGTCCCTGGGGAAAGCCATCTTCACTCATCCTCTGCGATTGTGGCGCATCCAGAGAAGAAGCTGCTGTTACTGTTGCAAAGTGCTTTTTTCTTTTTCTTCAGGATGGATACTTGATTTTCTTGCGTGTCTGTAGTCAGCGGGACCCCAGGGGCAAGGCTCGGTTTGCGCTGCAGCTTCATGGACAGCACCTGGCCTATGTCACTTATCTCCCGCAGAACCTAAGGAGGTAGGACACTTGTTACTGATGTTACAATAACTCTACAACAAGGTTCTATAGATTAAAATCCATTTCATTATATTAAGCAGGTTACCAAATGAGAAAAAATAAAAAAATAAAGCTAAAACCCTTTTCTCTGCCAAAAATAAAGCCGCCTATGTCCTTGGTGGAAGGTACGTCAGCAGCAAGGACATTTGAGATCTATCCTTGGCTATTGAAGGCTCAGGCTTAAAAAACAAAAAAAACACCACAGCTAGTCAAGAGTCTTGAATGTGAAACAAGACCAGTGTTTTTAAAAACAATCCTCTCTGTGTTAAACCAGGTTGAAGGGGCCTATGCTACTAATGGCTGTAGCTCAGGCAATTTTACAGCTGGCTGTGATCTTGGTCTCTTTAAAGGGATTGTCTCACTGCAAAGATTAGCTTGAAACATTCAGGGACCGATAATTGAAGAGTTTTTCCAAATATATTGCTTTTTTGGCTTTAAGATTTAAAAAAAAAAAAAATAAAAAAAAAAAAATCAGCTCTGAGTGCACACAGGTTTCTCTAAGTTACTGACCTGCTCTCCCCTTCTCTCTGACCTGTTTTATTTGATAGCAGTAATGACATCACCATTGGTTGGACAATTGGCAGCTTGTGAACAGTGTGTTATCGCAAACAAGTAGTCTCCTTTAAGCTCTGTAGCTCTCTGCACTTCTAGATAACATCTCCTGCTCTCAAGTCAGTGACATTAGAAGAGCTGTGACTGCCAAGCTGATATACTAATCACTGCTATAGAATCACCCAAAGCCTAACCAGGAAGAGAGCATGAATCTGAATCAGCTTTTCGCTCAGTGGCCATGTGGCGAGACACCATTAAGGCCAAGAATACAGAGTTTAAAACAAAACCAGGATGCTGACTAGTTGCAATCCAGCCCGTGCTTAACTGGGTTGAATGGGAAATTGCATATACTTTCAGCTCTCACTCAAGTCTCTGAAAGCTGGCAGGTAGCAAGAAACGTACTGGCAGCATGCAGATAGAAGAGGAGGATCTATGATCTTACTCCTGCCCTATACAACTTTAAATTCCTTCATGTTGAGGGCATAATCTAAACTTTTTTGTATTATAACCACACCCTCCACACTTACGTGAGCAAGTAAGCTCTGGTTCAGAGTTTTTCTCCCATAAAAGGTGTGCAAAGAGGAGTGACTAGTGGCAACCACCACAATACAGATGTTTGTACTAAATCTATAGCATAAAATCTGATTGGATTTGCAGAGACAAACTTATATAAAAATCAGGATAGTAAAATTTCTCATTGAATTCTTACCATTTAACACAGAATTTGCGTTTTCCTGGAGATAGACAGCACCCTAGCTGACTAAAGCTGTGAGAAGGCATCTACAAGTCTTGTTTCACACACACATGCCATGAACAACATGATGTTTCTGAACTAAAGGCTGTAAGGGTATGTTCATACGCCGGAAGTTTTAGAACTATACACTGTCCAGCGCATACTTCTAAAGTAGGGGGAGGGGGAGTTGCGTCTCCCAGCTGGCCCCATTCACTTTCACTTCTAACCCTGGCATACAATACTAACGCTGGGGAAAAACGAAATGTAATTCATAGTTATCTATGAGAGCTATGAATTTCCATAATTGCAGCAGGCATTTAGGCTGTATTAAAAAGCAAATACGCAGCGAAACGCATGCTGCAATTACACCATGTGTACATACCCCAACAGTTTTGTCACAGCCAGATGTTACCTTAAATCTGTAGGTAGTGCTTTTTTTTTTTTTTTTTTTTTAATTTAAAGTGTACTGGTGTATGAGTTGTTATACCTTTTTGGTGGGAGTGACACAAGGCGGTGTGAAAAATGAGCTTCCAGCTGTTACATCTCCAGTGTAGTCAATCTTCATCACGTTCTCAGACTCCTGTGATTGATCACCACCATTGACATCATCCTGCCAATAAAACAACTTTCATTATTAAAGTTTTATAAACACACACGACATTTGGGCTGCACAGAGGAGGTTCCCTTTAAGTTTTGACTTTAAAAACCTAGAAATTGTAGAAAGATTTTTTTTTTTTTTTATAGCTGGTCATAAATACAGACTTACTGGGAAGTTATCGCTATTGCGGCACTTAGAAGCTTCACAGCAGCAATCCTCTGAGCAGTTCTGCTTGTTTTTCCTACAGCAGCACTTTTTATTTCCACAACGTCCTTTGCAAGAGCACTAACGGCAGGAAAGAAGGACAAACATTTCATTACTACCCATTGCCATCAGGTCTCAAGACACGGGCTCAATAACATCTCTACAAAAGGAAACATTAGGATATTTTGTGTGCCAAAAAAAAAAAAAAAAAGCCTCGTCCATTCGAAGAGCTCACCCCATTCGGCACCCTCTTGAGTGGTTTGCTATTTTCCCCAGGGGTCCAGTTTTTGTCACTTGAATCATCTTCAGACTCTTCAGATTCAGATAGTAAATCTTCTAAGACAACTGTGGCCGATCTTGCAGTTGTTCTACGCAGATTTCTAGGCTGCAATTAAATGAAGATTCTTAGCACACAAGCTATTTCGCTTACAGTCAAGAAGCAGTTTTGTGCACAAAACCAGAAAAACTAAGAAAATCAAAGTATTTACCTTTGGAGGAACAAAATCAAACGGAGAATCTGGAGAATTAACCCGCATCTCGGATGTATTGCACATCTTCTTTCCACTTGCAACTTGAAGTAGTGCCAATTTCTTCGAAAAGAAAAAACATTAGAAAGGTTATTACCAAAACGGTTCACACTCCATACTTGTTCTGCCTGAACGGTAGTGGCGAATGAAAATAAAGCAGAGTCACCAGAACACTAAGGCCCTGTCCCCATGGCATCGGTTTGTAGTTTTGCAAACAGTCTGAAAAACCGGCCGCAAACTTTTACATGGGGCTCTATGGAAAACCCGTGCAGCAGTCCCCACTGCACGGGTTTTCCACCCAGTGGCTTTTCAGACCGCCGGCCGCCCGAAAAACATTCTACTTGTTCATTCTTCCGTCCGGTTTTCGGACAGAATATGAACAAGTGAATGTGAAGAGAAAAGCCGTCCTCCCGTGGCCGTGAGCATGGCACAAAAACCGGACAAATACTGGTTTGATAAACTGACTGGTATTTGTCCGGTGCTGTATAAACTGGCTGTTCAGGTGACAGAAGGTGCTCCCAGACAGTTGTCATTTGCCTGTCATGGCAGCCAGGGTCCTCAAAGGCCCCCCAGGGTGATAGGGGATCGTTCCTTACTTTAAGATGTTGCGGCTGTGTTAACCATGGCATCTGAACAGTTTAAAAGGTTATAAATCTGTAGTAACCCCCACCCTGGTTAAACCGATTTAGTGTATTATGTCCCATGTGCCAGGTTATAGTTCTGGTTTATTTTGGTTTTGTGCTTAATTTTTTTTGGGGGGGCTAGCATTGTATTTGCCAGTGCATAGAGTCTCAGCTTTACCTCAATTGTATTAACGCTATTGTCAATATATAGGTTATTTGTTGATTTATATTGTGACTTTTTTATTCCTATGATGACATATATTTTGTATGTTGTAAGCTGACACTACCTTGTTTCTCTTGTGCCCAATTCTATTTAAAACTTTGAATAAACATTATGTATGGAACAGTATCAGCGCGTAAACCCACTCAATTTGACAGAAAAAAAAAAAAGGATGCAGACATTTGTAATTTTACATTTAGGGTGTTAAATACTGCAAAAACTACCTAAAATCAGACTAAAAAATGACAGGCTTTTTTGGGTAGTAATAACAAAACTATAGAAATCTGTTGTCGATAGACTCTTAATAACATGAACAGGCCATTAACATCCAACACCGGAAACAAAAAGGTTTGCTTGTAGTTCCTAACAGCACCATGTAATGTATTAGGAAACAAGCAGGGAAAAACTAAAATGGAAACAGGCTGGGTCCAAAAGAAGTTAAACATTTTGTGGAATCCAATGAACACACTGATTTATTTAAAATTTCACACAGTTAGAAAGTACTGATAAATCTGCCCTATGGTGCAACAGATCCGGCTGCTGTATTTCTACTTACTTGTTTGTATAGATCGTTTTCTTGGAGAAGTTGTTGGTTTTTCTCACACAGCTCCTTCATTTTTTCAATTTCTTCATCCTTAGAAGAAACAATAGTTTGGATCAAGCCAAGCAGACATTGTTTTTCTAAAAAAGGTTTTCAATTATGCTTTAGAGAAACATATGGAATTGCAAATTATTAAAGGGGTTTTGCCACCATGTAATGTTGACGTGGGAACCTCCAAAATGGGTAATCACTTTTCTAAATATGTGATTAAAAAAAAGTGAAAACTCAGAGCTACAGCATTTCTCAACCCCCCTTGGTTACCTCAATGCTTTCCCTAGTCACGACCCAGGAGCTGAAAGGCCGCGCTTGCGTGAATCACTTCTTATCTGATGACAGGCAGAATGAATGGTCTTTTAAGGCACCGGGTAGCAATATGTTTTTTTTTTTTTTTATACAGAATAACTAGCTGTAGTGTTATTAGATCCCTGCTTTATCTGATGAAGAAGCTTTCAATCTGCTGTTTAGAATAGGTGTTTTCTTTTTTATACAGAATTCACAAGTTATAGTTTGATTATTTGAGTGAACATGTCACAGGATCCCCTTATGCAGGCTCTGTGCTCTGGCTGTGTGTGTCTGTGTGCGTCTGTCTCTTGCTCCGTGATTTGTTTACATTATATAAGCTGCTTAGCAGATAAGGTTTCTCCTGACAGTGCCGTCTGAGGCTCTGTGTCTTGCTGTATTGAATCCACTGTTGTACTGTTTATTAGTTCACTTAAGTTTTGAGACGCTCCCTTGGATTCCTCACTCCCCACTCCCCTCTCCCTTTCTCCCTCTCTCCACTGTAGCTTCATGACTCAGCGTGATTTGTTTACATCTTGCTCTCATGCTGAACGGAGGTCAGTACTTGGTCTGGTGGCAAATCCCCTTTAAGTTTATTATGGAAATTAAGTATTGAGCATCCATTTTATTCACACAATTGTCTAAACCAAGCAAATTTATTTAGTACAGCAAATCAAAGTGCCAAAAGAGCCCATCTTCAATCTAAGCAGTTCCCAGTTATCTAGATTAATCCCTTAAAGGGGATTTGCCACAATCTCATTTCATACCTCCTGCATCCAGCTCTGTGTGCTCAGAAGGGGGCGTGTGTGATTTGTTTGAATTGCAGATCATGTGACCCAGCAGGATGACATCACCAGGCCTTTCCTATCTTTTGTCAAAGAAAGGTCTGTTTATGTGTAGCACTGTAAGTAGCTACATTGTAGCTCAGAGGTAAAGCTTTTACATCCAGGCACAAAGGTCCTCTGTTCAAATCCCTGCAGGAACCAAACCTGTGGATTTTATCTCTTTGTCAATACAGACCTCAGAGGTTTCTTTCTTTTTTTAATTTGCACGGTTTGACTAATTAGTAAGGAGAAGAGGACGGGATTAGAATGACAGCACCTGGGGTTTGAACACTCAGTAGCTGCCTGAGAGGAGAGGTGATGTCTGAGCATGTGCGACCAGGACGGAGGAGCTCTCAGCCCTGGTCGTATCCCCTGGAGACGAGCTGTAAACAATGGATCACTAAAGGAGCAACTAAAACAAAGACGGTCCAGAATTTAATAATGATGAATGGTGAAAATATTTAATTTACAAAACTTCCCACATCAATTTTACTTCGTGGCAAAACCCCTTTAAGGACCCTGGACGTACTCCTACATCCCAGGGTCCCTAAGGGGCTATGTACGGGGTTTGCAGCCAACACCCAGACAGTACAGTGCGAGTGGGCAGCTTAGACGCCACGGCAAAGACGGCCGCGGGGGTCTAAATGAATGAAGAGCGGTGCGGCACACCGTTCAGGGCAATCGGCATCGCCGCAGCATAACTGCACCTGGACATGGCAGCAGGAGCCTTATGAAGGCTCCTGTCACTGCCATGTCCTGCTTTGCCACACTTCTGGCTGCTGATAGGAAGTGGGGAAACAGCCATCTTTGAACAGTCTAATGCATTGTCTATACAATGCATTAGACTGTATTAAAGGAGTTGTCTCATTACGAGCTTTCAGCCTGTCAGTGTCCCTGGTAAGTTGAACTGAGGGGCGTGCTTCTTGGTCTGTCTGTTCTGCTCCCTCTCCCCCCTCCCCCATCAGCACACAGGCAGCTATGTAAACTTCTATACAGGGGGGGGGAGGGGGTTTACTCTCAGAGTTCACCCTGTGTGTGCCTGCCTAGGTCTGTTGCAGGAGAGGGCTGATCTATGAGTGTAGAGAGGAAGGTGAAGTGGTGTGCTAATAGAGCAGAGGGGATGCATGTGTTCCTATATCCCCTGCTTAGCTTACAAGTCTCCACATCTCCAGCAACAACAAGGGCAGTGTTACTATACTCAGGATGTCTCACTAATACAGGAGAACATAAAGTATTCACATGCCCCCTGATCTCTATAGTATTAGTATAGTCACAGTTCCAAAGACATATCATGATTATAGTAACAGACAGGGTCACTGCTGTCACATCTATCTGTGTAGAGAGCAGGAGGAAGCAGGCACACACAGGGTTAATCCAGGCAGTAAGGACACAGACGCCAGAGTCCTCCTCCCCCTCCAGAAGCATTCTGTGCGGGAGGGGCTCTCTGCTCCGACCTGTCTTCAAAGGTGATGAGTCATTCAGACCTGACAGCCAGTAAGATAAGGATCAACAGGTCAGCTGCTATAGAAATTTGAGGAGCTGATGTAGTAATACTAACAGGGCTAGCTCAAAATCAGTAGGACATTTGTAATGAACATATATTGCAAAGCTGCTTGTTTTTTAAAGATCTTTAAATTAAAACCCAATCATTGTAGCGAGACAACCCCTTTAATGATTGTGCCCCTAGTGGTGAAGCACCCTAGGTGGACTCAATGTTAAAGTTAAGTAAAAAAATAAAATAAATGTATTAAAAAGTTCTAATCACCGCCTTTCCCCATTTTACAAATAAAAAAAAAATAAAAAATTTAAGTTACACACATTTGATATCGCTGCGTCCGAAAAAGTCTGATCTATAAAAATATATCATTTATCCCATACGCTGAACACCGTTGGAATTTTTTTTCTAACGACAAAATTGCGTTTTTTGATCATTTTACGCCACTTAAAAAAATGGAATACGTGATCAAAAAAGTCGCATGCATTCCAAACTGCTAGCAATTAAGTACACTTCAGCCTGCAAAATTAAAAAAAAAACCAAAAAAACCAAAAACACAAACACCCTCACTGACTGTAGGTGTTCGTACACAAAAAGTTATTAGTTGCACAAAACAGTGCCACGGCGCAAATTTCGAATCTAGAAAATGTTTGGAATTGTTTTTGGTAGCAAAACATAATGGAAACCCTACATGTTTGGTATTGACGGATGCGTATCAACCTGTAGAATACAGATTTTTACTGAAGATTGAACGCTGTAAAAGCAAAAGACACAAACATGGTGAAAAATAAGTTTCTCACAATTTGTCCCACTTGGAATTTTGCATTTTCCCAGTATATTCTATAGTATAGTGATTAACACTATTATAAAGTACATTTTGTCACGCAAAATAAAAGCCCTCAGATCTATGTAGGTGGAAAAATAAAATTTATGGCTCTGGGAAGGCGAGGAGGGAAAAACGAATGCGTCAAAAAAAAAAAAAAAAAAAGTCCTTAAGGGGTTAAACAAAAAAAAATGCGGTTCCTGGGCAAATATTCATCAGAAAAAAAAAATAAAAAAATACCACCATAGATTTAAGGCAGAAATGGGTGATCCCTTCCAATTTCCACAGATTATGTACTATGAATTAGCCCCATTCAATTGCTCCGTTTACCCAACACCGGCTTCCAACATGGAACGTCTATGTGTCAATGTGAATCTGCACTGCGGTGAAAAGTAACATCGCAGCTTGTGGAACATAAATCCATGCTACGTTCTGCCTTGTGAACATAGTCCAAGGTTTGGCCTCTAGAGTTGATATGCTACAGCTATAGTGGACATGCACTCAGTGTTTTGTATGTACTGTCCACATTCCCAGAGGCACCCGAGTTTCCTTAATCCATTTCAAGTCTTTAGACCGTAACCTGTCCAAATTCAGTCTTCTCTATCGCCCTAGCTGCTGAAAAGCACATTCCTTACAAGAAGCCCCTTTCTTCCTGTGACCTTGATAACATCCCAACTCATGTAAAAATAAATTACCAGTAATCTCCTACTC
>JAODAL010021622.1:0-66624 GCA_025379985.1 Phyllomedusa bahiana
ATTGTTCCGGACCCCCCCGTTGCCAAAAAGGGCCCCCCCTTTCCAGGTATGCCCCCCTCTTTTAGCCAGGTATGCCCCCTTTGTTGCCAGGTAGTGCCCCCCGGTTGCCAGGGGTGCCCCCCCTGTTGCCAGTATGCCCCCACGTTACCAGGGAGTGCCCCCTCTGTTAGCCAGGGATGCCCCCTTTGTTGCCATGGTTGGCCCCCCTCTTTTGCCAGGTAGTGCCCCCATTTTTTACCAGGTAGTGCCCCCCTGTTGCCAGGGAGTGCCCCCTTTTTGCCATATGCCCCCCCTCGTTACCAGTATGCCCCCCATCTGTTACCGGTAGTGCACCCTTTGTTTCCAGGTAGTGCCCCCCCTGTTCCAGGTATTGCCCCCATCTGTTACCCGGATGCCCCCACTGTTAGCCCGGTATGCCCCCTCGTTAGCCAGGTATGCCCCCCTTTTTTGCCAGTAGTGCCCCCATTTTGCCAAAATGATGCCCCCCTTGTTGCCAGGTGAGCCCCCATTGTTGCCAGGTATTTCCCTCTCTGTTGCCAGGTATGCCCCCTAAAGCTAAAAAAAAAAAATAATAAAAACCCTTACCTTACCACTCCTCAGCGGGGCCCCCGCCCACCGATCTCTTCGCGGCGCAGGGGGAAGTGAAGCAGCCCGCGTCACTCCCCCCACCGCGCGCACTTTCCCCCTGCGCCGCGAACTGTATGACGCGCACACACCGGCGCCCTACATACAGGGAGGAGCAGGGGGGAGCATCCCCCCTGCCTCCTCCCCGCACAGTTGAACCGCGGGGGGGGACCCGCTGGGCCGGCACCCGCCTGTAGGAGCGTCCGCGCGCAAAAGTACGCACCACGCTACTCTTGGCCGCGGGGAATTTAAAGGACCCCCCCGCCTGCAGGGGGGGGGGAATGCCAACCCCCCCCCGGGAGGGCGGGGGGGACCCCAAAAGCGGGGCCCCCCCCCAAAAACGGAGGTTTGGGATGTATGGGGAAAATACTCCCCGCACACTGGGGAAAAGCTGATCTTGGGCTGATAAACCCACACGCAACAATTTTTGGGCCCCCAGTGGTCAGTGCCACCGACAAGAAGCTTCCATCCTGCTTGTTAACACGGCCATTAATGTTTTATATACAGCGGTCGAGAAGGCAGGGACAGTAAAAAACCCGGGCCCTTCTTCTCAGTAAGGGGTCCTAATTTTCTGACAGCTTTGGGCATGCCCCACGGCAAGGTTTTTCGGCCGGTTTTTTTTAGCCGGTTTTCGGTTTTTCAGAATGCCTGAAAACCCCCCGAAAAAAACCAAAATGGCTCTATGGAAAACCCTGCGGCAGTCCCCCCCTGCACAGGTTTTCCGCCCGCCCGGTTTTGCTGCCCGCGGCCCCCTAAAAAACATTGACAAGCACCATCTTCCCCCGTTTTCGGACGGAACTGTGCCCCAAATGGGAGGGGGGGGGGGCTCTTCTTTTCTCATCGCGAGAAAAGCTGCCCCCCACCGGGGCCGTACGGGCGCAAAACGGGAAACAAAAACCGCCGGTTTGTCCATGCCGTGGGACCCCCGCAAAACAGACAAATACCGGCCGGTTTGTCCTATGCCGTGGGGATGCGCCCTTAGTGTGAAGCTGCGCTCCTGCATGGATGTTCCAGAGCCTCCAAGCAGGGTTAAAATGCCACCGCCCTGAGGTTTAAAGCCAACCCAAAAGTCGCAAGAAAAGTAAGCCAATTTATAAACCCTTGGGAGACAAAAAACCGAGTATAGCAAAAGGGGGGAGTATTGTTATTTACTTACTCATAAATGACATTCCCATAAAATGATGGAACTGTCCCTTAAAGGGGTTGTCCACTTTTTATTGTTTTTGTTTGCTATGTATATCATAGGAAATGAAACCAGTTTCTAATATACATGTATTAGATATCCTGCGCCTGTGTCACTTTTATCCCAGTGCAGTTGGCCCTTATCTAGAAATTTAAAAAAAATGGCACAGCCCACATTCCTATCCGTAGTAATTGCTCCCATATTATTTGTACGGACTTTAAAAGGCTCAGTCATGGACCTCCTGCCAGTCAGTTAGCAGCAGGGTCACATGACATCTATGGGGTAAGTGATAGAAGTAACAGAGGAATAAATTAATATTAATATGGTTAATCCAGAAACTTCTTCACTGTTGTGCATTTTCCTTTTGGGTAACTCCGCCCAGGGGGTGTCATTTGGAATAAGTAACGCAAATAAATAAAAAAGCCAAAAAAAACAAAATGTTCGGGATCTTCTTCACAAAATTGACAACTTGATAAAAACCTGGAGGGGGAAACTGGAGAAGTTCTGCTCCTCCATACACTACTGTTACCTGATAAAACCCGGGCACATGACCCGTGTGGTGGCACATAAAACGCTGCTGGGGGGTGATATGAAATTCTGCCCATACCTACTGTTTTCCTGGACACCAGGGGCACATGACCTGTAGGGGTTTACATGACTGTTTTTTCCATACATTACTACAAAGGGAGCCATTATATGATAGATTGGGGTTTTAGAAGGGCCTACTGCATTATAAAAAGTTTTTAATAATGTTATTACAAAATGTTGATTTCCTTTAATACAAAATAATTTAAAAAATTACAAATGGACAAACCCCCTTTAATCTAGATATATATTCTCCTTAAACAGAGCCATCATACAAAAATAGAAAACCGCAAACCAAATGCAATAATTTACCCCCACAGCACTAGCATTTGTTTTACTTACTTAAGTCTGAAAAGGCAACCCTTGGGGGTCCATCTTGCACCCCGTAAAAATAAAAAAACTAGTAAAAAATTTTTATACCTTGCATACAATCAATTATAAATGAAGGGAATTAAAACCCAAACCAAACTGCTGCTCTTTATAAGGCTCCAGGACACATATGGGAAATTTTGACTGGGCCAATGCCATTTTTTACAAAAATTACAGCATGCTTTACCCTCCGGCGGACACTATTGGAAAGACTTTTTTTAGAAAAGTGTGTTACACCATTAAAAAACCCCAAAGCCCAAAACAGAAACCTAAAAATTTTAAAATTTTAAACCCCCTATCAGGGACAGGGCTAAAGGGGGGCGGGGCCTTTAAGAGGGGGTTTCTACAAGGGTTTTTCTTTTAAGGGGGGTGCTTACAAGGGGTGGGCTATAAGGGGTGGGGTTTTTAAAGGGGTTTGGGGTACAAAGGGGTAACTTTCAAGGGGGGGATTTTCAAGGGGCCGGGCTAAAAGACGGGGGTAAAAAGGGCTGGTTTACAAAGGGGGGGGGAAAAAAAGGGGAGGTTAAAATTTGGGGGATCTCCCTTTGGTCAGGGGGGTTAGGCCCCAGAATCTGCATTAGGTTCCCGGGGGCCGGCCTAGATCGGGGTTTTTGGTCCAGGGGGGCGGGCCAAGGGGTCTTCTTTTTGGGCCCTTTGGGTTTTGACTTTGGGTCTGTGTTTTGGGCAGGGGTCGGGGGTTAGAAAAAATGTTTCTGGTCAGGAGGGGCAGCCAAAGGGCTGCATTTTGGTTTAGGGGGCTGGCCTAGGGGTCCCGCTTTTGGTCAAGGGGGTTTAAGGGCCTGGATCTGCGTTTTGGGCCCGGAGGTCGGCCTATGATCTGCGTTTTTGGGCAGGGGGTTCCCGGGGCCCAGGAAACGGCGTTTGGTTCCCGGAGGTTTCAAAACCAGGGGCTGCGTTTTGGTCAGGAGGTTTTGGTCTATAACTGGGGTTTGGGCCCGGCCGGGGTTTGGCCCAAAATCTTGGGGTTTGGGGGGGAGGTGCCAAAACCCAGGGTCCCGCGTTTGGTCAGGAAAGGGGCAACCTAGGAACTGCGTTTGGTCAGAAAGGGGCAACCTAGGAAACTGCTTTTACAGGGTCTGGGGCCCATATTCTTGCGTTTGGTCCGGGGGCCCGGCCTAGGGTCAGCATTTGGTCCAGGAGGGCTGGCCATGAACTGCGTTTTTGGTCAGGGGGCCCGGGCCCATGAACGTGGGTTTGGGGCAGGGGGGTCAGCCAGGGATCTGCGTTTGGCAAGGTCCCGGCCCATGAAACCGCGTTTGGTCAGGGGGTCTGGCCTAGGATCTGCGTTTGGTCCTTGGGGCAGTTAGGATCTGTGTTTTGGCAGGGGGGCCCGGACAAAATCAAAAGTCGGTTTAGGAGGTCTGGGTTAGGGTCCCTTTTTTTGGGAAGGAGGGGCTGCCAAGGATTTTGCATTTTTTTAAGGGGGTCGGACTAAAAATCGAGTTTGGGGGCCAAAGGGCTGGGGCTAGGGGAAACTGGCGTTTTTGGTAAAGGTCTTGCAAAGGGGGCGGTCTGGGCAGGAGGGCGGCCTAGGATCTGTGTATTGGGCAGGGGGGACGGCCCCAGGATCTGGGGTTTTGGGCCCAAAGGGGGGGACTAGGGTCTGTTTTTTGGGCAGGGGGGGCGGCCTAGGGGTCGCCCTTTGGCAGGGGGCCTTTGGCCCCAGGAAACTGGGGTTTTTTTCAGGGGTCCCAGCCCCGAATTTTGCATTTTGGGCAGGGGTTAGCTTAAGGGTCTGGGGTTTTTGGGCAGGGGGGTGGCCCCAGGATCTGCCCTTTTGGGGGGCCTGCCAATGGATCTGGGTTTTTTTTCAGGGGTCTAGCCTAGGAAACCCGCATTTGGTTCCCGGGGGGGTAGCCTTTTTGGGTCTGCGTTTTTGGGCAAAGGGGGCGCCTAAAGGAAACTGCGTTTGGGGCAGGAAGGGGGCATCCTAAGGGTCTGCGTTTTGGTTTAGAATCTGGCCTAAAACTTGGGGTTTTTATCAGGGGGGGCTGGGTTTGGATCTGGGGTTTGGTCAGGAGGGCGGCTTTGGGTCTTTTTTTTTGGTCAGGGGGGCTGGCCCCAGGGGTCTGTGTTTTGGGCCCGGGGGTCTGGCCTAGGGGTTCTGCGTTTGGCAGAGGGCTGGCCCGGAAAGTGGGGTTTTGGGCTTGGTTCTTTACTTAATCGATTTGGTGGGGGGGGACCGGGAAATAGAAACTGAGTTTGGGCAGGGGGTTTCCCGGACAGAAACTTTGTTTTTGGGCAAAAAGGTCCCCGGGAAAAGGATCGGTTTGGTCCCGGGGGTTTTGCTTAGGATCGTTTTTGGCATGGGGGCTGGGCTAGAATCTGATTTGGGTTTTGGGTCCGGGCTAGGATCTGTGTTTTGGGCAAAAGGCTTGGGATAAAAATGTGTTTGTTCCCAAAAGGGCGGGATAGGGTCCCGTAAAAGGGGCAAAGGTTTTGGCAAAAGGATCGTGGTTTTGGGGTTAAAGGGGGCCTGGCCTAGGGCGTGCTTGGTCAAAGGGGGCCCGGCCTGGGTAAATGGCCCGGTTTTGGGGGTCGGCCTAATCTGTGTTTTGGGTCAGGGGGTCCAAAGGGCAAGGGTCTACTTTGGGTCAAGGGGGTTCTGGCATAGGATCTTTTGTCGGGGCAAAGGGGGTGCGCCTAGGAACTTCGTTTTGGTCCCGGGGGCCTGGCCTAGGGAAAAATTTAGTTTGGTCCCGTGGGGGCCCCGGGCCCAGGATCTGTGTTTGGGGCAGGGGTTGGCCTAGGATCTGCGTTTGGTCAGGGGTCTGGCCTAAAAATCTGTGCGTTTGGTTCCCCGGGGGGTCTGGCTTTGGAAACGTGTGTTTTTTTTTTAGGAGGTCCCCCCTTTGGGGCCCTTGCATTTGGTCAGGGGATCGGGCTAGAAAACTGAGTTTGGTCAGGGGGGTCCCGGCCTAGGGGGTCTTCGTTTTGGGCAGGGGGCTGGTCAGGAACCTTGGGGTTTTTGGTCAGGGGGGTTTGGGGGAAGGGGTCTGAAATTTGGCAGGGGGGTCCCGGCCTAGGGTCTGCTTTTTGGGCAGGGGGGCCCGACCTAGGATCTGTGTTTGGTCAGGGGGGTTTTGAACCCAGGGTCTGTGTTTTGGTCAGGGGTTTTTACCTAGGAACGCGTTTTTTGGTCAGGGTTTTGGTTTTAGGGGCTGAAATTGGTCAGGGGGTTCCCCGGGGTTAGGATCCCGCGTTTGGGTTAGGGGTTTGGTTTTCCCGATTTTAATTTTTTTAAAAGGGAAATGGGTGTAAGATTTTGGGATTCATTTTTTTCATTGTGCTGAAAAGGGGGGTCCCCATGCACTATCTATGATTTTTAAACCGCACTTTTTGGGGCCCTGTCCCCAAAAAAGAAAGGCAGAGCATAATGAAATATTTTGTATACCCAATTCTTTTAGTTCCCCTCTGTGGAATTACCTTCCAATTTCCCCTTTTCAAATTTTTTCAAGTAAGTGTAAAAAACCCCGGACAGACGGGGAAAAAACACAAGGGAACCCTTTAATTTGGGTCCGGGGAAGTGAATCACCGGCCCCAAACCAAAGTCCTGAGCAAACCTGCGGATTTACTGAGCCCCAGCCCATAAAGCTGCAACTTTCTCCCCAGGCCCCGCGTCCCCATATTCATCCTGTACGAGGCGGGTTATTCCCCCCCCCCCAGGGAAATTACACCCGGGGATTTGAAGGCGGCCGCTCTTTCCCCCATTATACTGGCCGTGTCCCCCAAAAAATGCACTAAAGTTTCCGCCGCTTTACTGTATATCTGACATGTGAGCTCAATCCTATGACTGGGAACCTGAGGTAACGTATTGTTATAAAATATAAAACAAAGCCGACGTGACTTTCCCGGCCCGAAATTTATCAGGGGCCCCTTCATAAAACCAAAACCGTTTTTCCCCAAAAACCCATTTAGACTCGATTTTTTCACTGTTTTTTTTTTTTTTCCCAAAATTTTTTTTTCTTTAAAATATATGCCTTTTTTTGGGAATTCAAAACATTTTTCCCTGCAGTTTTTTAAAATTCCCTTTTTTTTTTCAAAAATAAAAAGTCTTGGTATGTGTCTGTAATGTGTTTTTTTTTTTCCTGGGGCAACCCAGAAAAAACCCTGCTTTTAAAAACTTTTATTTTTCAAAGTGAAAAAACACTACAAAAATGCATAAAAAAACATAACAGATGCATTTCTTGGTGCCTAAAAAAAAAAAATCAAGGGAGCTCTATGGGGTAAAAAACACAACAAACACTACGAAATCCCTGAAAAAACTCTACATTTCTAAAAACAAACAAACTGCAAATGAGCAATGAAAAAACACCCAAAGTGCAAAAAATAGGATATAGAGAGAAACGCCTGTAGTTGCCTGTTGGCTAGTTTTCATTTGCCCACTGCAGTTTTTGTGGCCCCCCCCCCTCCCAAAAAAAAAAAAAAAAACAAATCAAAAGGGAAACCTTTCGAAAAGTTGTAAAAGGCGTGCCATAAGTTCCCCGGTGTCTTCAGCCCAAAAAAACGGTGCAGCCCCGTTTACTCTATTTTTAAAAAAAGCCCACTTCCCAAACAGGGGCCCTTTTTAAAAGGGGCCCCCCGGCACTTTTAAAAGTAAACCCGAATTTGGGGGCATTCTGGAGGGGATCGCACTAAAACCCAAAAAAGCTACACTTTATAAACTTCAGTAAAAACAAAAAAACCAGGGGCCCAAAAACCCGCTGGAAAAATTTGAGCACTTTTAAAAAATTTGGTTTAAACCGAGCCAAATGTCGCTTTTTTTAGCTAGAAAAACGCTTTTAAAAACAAAAGACCCCCATAGAACATTCATAGATTCAGGGCGCAATCAGGGTACTAAAAGTGCACAAAAAAAAAAGCGCCCGGTGCCAAAAATCATACGTCTCCCCATGTGTGAATCCACGCTTAGCCTTACTAGTCCATACAGCAAACCCTGCACACTTTTTTTCACTCCCAAACACTACCAAAGAGTTTTTTCAAAATGGGTTTTTTTTTTTTCCCCTCATAACCCTTTCCACCCCTCTATTTTATAAACGGGGTCCCCTGCTTTTAGAGAGATTGGGAATTGTAAGATTTTTGAGAACAACCCAAAAAAAAAAAAACCCAAAAAGTTTCTGGGGGAACAAAAGTGAACACCCCCCAGGGGGAGTGCCCAAGCACAGAATGGTAATCGCTCTGGATGGACAAGGGGCTTTGGCTCATAAGTAATCCCGACCAGGGAAATTGCGAACACAGAAATTGACTGCACTCTGTTTTTGGGGCTAGAGCTGGGAAACATAAGTTTTTTTAGAAAACCCCAGGAGATTGCAAACCACAAATGTTGAAAGCAGCTCTGGGGTGTTTACTTTTAACTTGGATCAAAATATCAGCCCACAGGAGATTTTCAAAACAGCGGAAAAGTTAAAAACAAGCCTTGGGGGTGACTAGAGCTGTGGATCAAAAAAAAATCACCCACGGAGATTGCTAAGCCGGAAAAATTGAAAGCCTCTGGAAAGTACAAGGGCTGGGGGATCTAAATGATAAGCCCCAACCGAATTGCTAACACGGAATGTTGAAAACAGCTCGGGTTTTGACTAGAGCTTGGGTCAAAATATCACCCCCCAGGAATGCTAAAGGGACCGGGAATGTTGAATGCAGCTCTGGATGTGACTAGAGCTGTGGATCATAAGTGATCAGCCCACAGAGAAGGGTAAGGAGCGGGAAAAGGTTGAATCAGTTCCCGGTGTGACTAGGGGCAACTTTTAAAAACATGGGGCAGGGTGTTTGGGGGCCCAAAAAAAACCCCGCGCCCCCCAGTCCACCCCCGGGGAAAACCCAAACCCCAAAAAGGGTTACCAAACCTTTTTTTTGGGGGGAGGGTTTTTCACAAGCCACACCCTTTAAAGGAAAGTTTTTGGGGGGGGACTGGGAAAGTGGCTCACCCTTTCCCCCTAATTTTGCAAAACCGGGTTTAACTTTTTAAAAAAAGGGAAAAAAAGCAAGTAGTTTCAAAAAATTTTTGGGGAACGTTCACCACCAAAGTCACACCTTCCCCGGACGCGGGGGATACCAAATTTGATTAAAAATTTTTTAAATTTTTTTATTTTTTTTTTATTTGTAAAAAAGGGGAAAGGGAAAGGGGGAAATTTTAAAATTTTAATAAATTTTTTTTTTTTTTTTTACTTTTAAAAAATTTTTATTAAATTTTTTTTTTTTAAAAAAATTTTAGTCCCCCTTTTGGTGGTTCCCCCACTGGGGGCGCGAACGTTAAAACAGCCTAATGCATTTCCCTAGGCGATGCATTAGGGGTACAAATATGACGGTTTCCCACTTCCTGTCGCGGACGGAAGTGGGGCAAACAGGAACATGGCACAAGGCTCTGCACTGCCATGTCAGCCTATCGGGACTCAGTGATTGTATCGCTGATGTCCCGATCGGGCTGAAAAACGGTGCGCGGCACCACTTTTTAGTCATTCAAACGCCGCAGCCATCTATGCCGCGGCGCCTGATGGGTTAAACAGCGCCTGCACTGAAACCGCCGGGTGTTAGCTGCAATTAGCTGCTAACACCCGGCAGCTGTGAAGCGGGATCGCGCCACTCATACGTCATAGGTCGGTAAGGGGTTAAAGCACCATTGATTCCAGAAAGCTGTACATTCGAGGGGGGGTTACATGCATAACATATTTCAAACAAGTACAATGGTGACAATAAATGACTAACAACTGATACAGAGGGAGAGGGGACCCTGCCTGTGAGGGCTTACACTCTGCAAGGAAAGAGGGAAAAGACAGAAGGTGATGGGCAGACATGTTTGTGGGGATTGGGTGGCAGCGGGATTATTGTGGGTTATAGGCAATCCTGGAGAGATGGGTTTTCAGGTTGCTTTTGAAGCTGGTGAAGGTGGAGGAGAGTCTGATGTGTTGGGGCAGTGAGTTCCAGAGTGTGGGGGAAGCACTGGAGAAGTCTTGGAGACGGTTATGGGAGGAGCTGATAACAGGAGAGCAGAGAAGAAGGTCCTGTGAGGAGCGGAGGTTACATGAGGGGAGATATCTGGAGATGAAGGCAGAGATGTATGGAGGGGAGAGGTTATGGAGACCTGTAGGCCATGGTTAGTAACTTGATCTGGATTTTCTGGGCAATGGGAAGCCAGGGAAGGGATTGGCAGAGGGGAGAGGTGAATCAGACGGGCAGCAGAGTTGAGGATAGATCGAAGGGGAGCGAGGGTGCTAGACGGGATGCCACAGAGAAGAATGTTGCAGCAGTCTAGACAGGAGATAAAAAGGGCATGAACCAGCATTTTTGTAGTATCGGGGTTCAGGAATGAGTGGAGGTGGGAGATATTTTTCAGGTGGAGGCGGCAGCAGAGGTGAAGGTTTGGATCTGTAGTTTGCAAGTCAAGGGTTATCCCAAGGCAGCAGACTTCCAGGACAGGTGAGGGTGTAGAGCCATTGACTGTGATAGAGAGATCAGGTGGAGGGATGGTAGAAAGATAATGAATTCAGTTTTCTCCACGTTTAGTTTCAGGAGACGGGAGGAGAAGAAGGAGGAGATGGACGACAGACAGTCTGGGATCCGGGAGAGCAGGGAGGTGACATCTGGGCCGGAGATGTAGAGTTGGGTATCGTCAGCATACAGGTGGTAATGAAAGCCGTGTGATGCTATGGGCTGACCCAGGCCGAGGGTGTAGATAGAGAAGAGTAGTGGGCCCAGGACTGACCCCTGGGGAACACCAACAGAGAGAGGCCGGGGGGAGGAGGTGGAGCAAGAATGAGAGACGCGAAAGTCCGATCAGTGAGGTAGGAGGAGATCCAGGAAAGAGCCAAGTCCGTGATGCCGAGGGATAAGAGGGTTTGTAGCAGGAGGGAATGGTCGACAGTGTCAAAGGCAGAAGACAGGTCTAAGAGGAGAAGCACAGAGTAATGGCGTGAGGCTTTATGGGTTATTAGGTCATTGGCGTCTTGGTTAGGGGGGTTTTGGTGGAGTGGTGGGATTGGAAATCAGATTGCAGTGGGTCAAGAAGAGGTTTGGATGAGAGGTGAGAGAAAAGTTCAGGATAGATGTTCTGTTCAAGGAGTTTAGAGGCAAATGGAAGCAGTGAGATGGGGCGATCGTTGGACAGAGAGGAGGAGGTTGAGACATGGTTTCTTTAGAATGGGTGTGATGGTAACGTTTTTAAAGGAGGAAGGGAAGATGCCAGAGGTTAATGATAGGTTGAAGAGATGGGTGAGGGCTGGGATGATAGCAGCCCTAAGGTCAGGGATGAGGTGGGATGGCAGTGGGTCAAGATTACAGGTAATAAGGTTGGATTTGGATAGTAGAGAGGAAAGTTTGTCATGACTAACAGTGGGGAAGCATGTTAAGGGGGAAGAGCATTGTTCATATATAGAGGTGGATTGGTGGGGACTGTGGAAGTATGGAGGTGGGGAGTGAGGACAGTGGATGTGGGGCAGTGCGAGGACAGTGGGATAATATGGAGGGGGGCGAGTGGGACTGTGCTAGTATGGATGTGGGCAGTGAGGACAGTGCAGGTATGGAGGTGGGCAGTGAGGACAGTGGAGATATGGAGGTGGGCGGTGAGGACTGTGCAAGTATGGAGGTGGGCAGTGAGGACAGTGCAGTTATGGAGGTGGGCGGTGGTGAGTGTGGGGTGAAGCTTTCTCTAATGTGGTTGATCTTGTTTAAGACGTGAGTGGCAAAGTCATCTGTGGAGAGGAGAGATGGAGGAGGAGGTGCTGGGGACGGAGGAGAGCGCTGAAGATGTTGAACAGTTGTCTCGGGTTGGTCGACAGCAAGGATATGATAGTGGTGAAGTAATAATTTTTTGTATGAGGCGAAGTCATCGGTGGAGCGGGGTTTTCTTCCAACGCCGTTCAGAAATTCTGGAAGCTCGCCTCAGCTGTTTGGTGGAGTCTGTGTGCCAGGGTTGTCTGTTGATTTTGCGGGTTCTGTTGTGTGTGAGAGGAGCAACTGAATCAAGAGTGGTGGTGATTGTGTGGTTGTAGAAAGTGGTAGCTGTGTCTGGGTCATTAAATGAGGATATGGTAGAGAGGGTGTCAAGAGAGTCAGAGAGAGTGTGAGGGTTAAGGATTTGTAGGTTTCCAGGGGAGGGGGGGGGGGGGTATACTAGATGTGAGACAGGAGGAGCTGTTGAAGTGAAGATGGTGGAGAAGGTGAGCAAGTTGTGGTTAGATATGGGGTGAGGGGAATTTGAGATGTTGGATAAGGGGCAGAGACGGGTGAAGATGAGGTCCAGTGTGGGTCCCTCTTTCTGAGTGGCTCCAGAGGTCCGCTGGGTGAGGCTGAAGGAAGAGGAGAGAGACAGGAGTTTGTGGGTGGCAGAGTGGGGGGTGTTGGATGTTGAAATCTCCCATGATAATAGTAGGGATGTCAGTGGAAAGAAAGTGGAGGAGCCAGGAAGCAAAGTGGTCAAGGCAAGCGGTGGCAGGGCCTGGCGGTCGTTAGACAACAGTCACTCGGAGGTTGGAGGGGGAGTAGATGCGGACAGAGTGTGTTTTCTTCATTTGCTTTGTTGTTTGTGTTTTTCTGCTGAGATTTTTAAAAACAATTTTCATGGGATTTTTTGAAGACAGGAACTTCAGGTATTTGCTGTTTTTACGAGCGTTACACAGGGACAAGCTATTGTGGTGCCCTAAGCAAATAAGGCATATAGCGCTCCCCAATGGAAAATGCACAAGTAATTTGGTGCATTTTTTGCAATCTCTAGTGACTTTACCTTGTAAAATTCCACACATGAAAAACGTATTACACACAAAAAACTGATACGGCCTCCAGATTTTTTTACACATCGCAAAAGGCATCAGAAGACAAGTTAAAAAAAACGTATCATGAGCACTAATATTTCTATTTCATAAAAAAATGTGTTTTATATTATTTTCCCCCGCCTAGACTACTGCAACACCTTCTCAGTGGCCCCCAGCAGCACCCTCGCTCCCCCCCAATCCCTCCCTTTAATCTGCTGCCCTCTTATCCACCTCTCCTCCCTCGCTACTCCCGCCCTCCCCCTCTGCCCAAACCCTTCACTTTGGGTTTCCCCCTTGCCCAACGAATTCCCTTTCAACTACAACCCTGACCTACAAGGGGTCTCCACGACCTCTCCCCCCATACATCTCTGCCCCAATTTCCAAATATCTCCCCCCACGCACTCCCGCTCCTCACAGGACCTTCTCCCTCTGCTCTTCCCCTTATCAGCTCCTCACACAACCGTCTCCAAGACTCTCCCGTGCTTCACCCACACTCTGGAACTCACTGCCCAATTACATCAGACTCTCCTCCACTTTCACCAGCTTCAAAAGCAACCTGAAAACCCATTTCTTCAGGCTTGCCTATAACCATCACTAAACTTGTCACTACTTCCTCCACAGACATGTCTGCCCCTCACCTCCTGTCTCTTCCCCCCTCCTTGTAGATTGTAAGCCCTCGAGGGTAGGGTCCTCTCTCCCTCTGTCGTGCCAATTGTCATTATCCCTTATCACTGTACTCGTTTGACTTATGTAATGTATGTAACCCCCTCGAATGTACAGCGCCCTGGAATCAATGGCGCTTTAAAATAAATAATAATAATAATAATAATAATAATAAAGGGCGCGTAAAATGTGTATTTTCATCTGCGTTTACTCCAATTTTACAGAGAAATTAGCGCTCAGTTTTATGGGAAAAAATGCACGTTTTTTCACGCATTTTACGCACCCTTTTTTCATTTGATGTGTCTTTTGCTGCTTAGTTTTTTCAGTATTTTTGATGCATCACTTGGCGCACTTTCGCATTGAAAATGGTCCTGCACCAACAATATTTTGTGCAGCAACGCATCAAAAGGTGCTCAAAAAACAGCTGTGCCCCTGAAGTGCGCTTATTTACACTTAATTCTATGGGACTGTAATGACACTTTTTTTTGCATGCATTTTGACGCACAATTGTGAAAAAACCTGCATTCTGCATACAAAAAAAATCCCATAAATGCTGCTTTACACATTAAAATCAGCATCAAAAAACATTGGCCGACATGAAGGAACAGGACTGCGCCATTTCTTGGGCATATTTTGCACCAAAAACCTACTGTAGCTCTTTCATATAGATGTATGAACAGTCGTATGCCAAAACGTGTGCCAGGCATGGCACTTTTGATTGTGCCAAAGACACGTGCCAAGGATATGCTATACTATGAGCCAAAGATACGCTATGCAAGGCGTACCGCATCCCAGATCTATGAGCCCACATACGACAGTTTCATACATACTGTCGCATTCTACACTCCTCTATATCGATTTACAACAGGCGCATCAGTGCCCAGAGGCGTAACTTGAAGCTCCGGGGCCCTAGTGCAAAAAGTTAAATGGGCCTCCTAGCTACCATGTTCCACTTACGAGGCTGCTATCTCCTTATGAGGCAGAAGGGCTTTTGGGAGCCCCTCAGGCTGCAGGGCCCGATAGCGACTGCTACCTCTGCACCCCCTATAGCTATGCCCCTGTTGGTGCCAGGTATCATACATGTCTCCCATCGTGTGAGCCCAGTCTGAATCTGTTGTTGCAGCAATGCTCAGGCCCAGCACTAGATGTCCCCAGACACCGCGCGCTCAGCGGGCATGTTTAACCCCATCCATCCTGCAGATGCGGAGTGCTGATTTTACAAGAAACTGGAGCTAAAAAACAGTAAAAATGTGAACACCTTTTTTATGCTTTGCTCGTGCCTGTCTGGAGCGGGGTCACGCTGGGTCTGCGCAAAGTCACACAGGGCTCAGGTTTCCAACCTACCCACAAGTGTCGTTAACACTAGTCTTGCTTTATTTTTACTGTATCTGATTTCTGAAAAGTTGGAGTCTTTGACCCTGGAAATATGTGCAGTCAGACTTCTCGTCTCACTGTAACTTCCCTTTCTGTGTTCGCACTTCCGCTACATCCCAGCATTGTATGACCTCGCGTAGCTGGCTGATAAAAGGGACAATTGCACAAGGTCTGTCACATACATCACTTCTATCTGTTATCAAACATTAAAGGGAATGTGTCATCAGAAAATGTCATTGCTTAACCTACATTTTTATGTTAAACACATTTTTTATGTTTTGTTTTTTTTTAATTCTCCATATCACATTCAATATTTTTTTTTAAAAATTCTTAAGTCCTGCAGTTTTTACTTTGGCCACTAGGCTTAATAATAGTCCGACACTTCCTGTTCTGTAGAGAAGGATTTTCAGCAGTCTCCTCATGATCAGTACAAGCAGGATTACACCAATGACACCAATGTGTATAGATAACACAGGATACACCAGTCACAATAGGAGATGTCACAGCTCCTCCTCCCTGCACATTGACTTCTTCCCAGGTCAAAGAGTATGCCCACAACACTCTCCTATAGAAGTCAATGGGTCTGCTCCTGTTCACAGGCTCCTATGCCCATGTAGCTGCTGTAAAGCATTCCTCTAAATGCTGTTAAAAGCAGCTCAGGGAAGATGGTTGTCTCCACCAGGGGCATAGCTATAGAGGGTGCAGAGGTAGCAGTCGCTACTGGGCCCTGCAGCCTGGGGGGGGGCCCAAAAGCCCTTCTCCCACACAAGGTGATACCAGCATTGCAAGTGGCACATGGAAGCTGGGGGGCCCATTTAACTTTTTTGGGGCCCAGGAGCTTCAAGTAACGCCCCTGGTCCCCACAATCATTTACAGACGACCGAATTGATAAATTTAAAATCGTAAAATAAAAACGACGAAGAAGAAAATAATATGGATCATGGTATCATTTTAATAAGTAAAAAAAAAAATTGGTGACAGAAGCAGTTATCCCTTTAAAGGGTTAACTGCTTCTTTGCGCCTCTAGTGGTCATCCATGCAACTGGAATTACACGTGTGTAGCACAACCTATAAACTAAAAGAGCTATAACTTGCAGTGCCACCTATTGGCCCCATGTCGGTGTATGGAGACTTATACACCATTAGTCGCTTTACTGAAATCTGAATATATTCAAAAAAGGCTCATGGAAAAAGAGCTGAGACCCTTCAGCGCCACCTATAGGATATATCGTTTCTGAAGTCACATCTGACTCACTGAGCCTTGCAATGTGAAAGGGATTAATGCCAACCAGACATTCATCTGCAGACAGCTGTTTTGGGGTCTTTTCCCTCTATCAGTGCAGAGTAGAGAACTGGTTGACCAGTGGAGCGGCTCTAAATGTAGCCGAAAAGGGCTAGTGTCTCTCATTAGGGAAAGGCACCATGTCGGCGTGTGGAGACTTATTCCACTCTGCACTAATGAGGAGCAGATACCCCAAAACAGCTGTCTGCAGATGAGTAACTGACATGGCATCAATCCCATTAACATTGCAAGGCTCAGTGAGTCGGATGTGAATTGAGGAATACTATATCCGATAAATGGGGCTGCAGAGTCCCAGCTCTTTTCCCATGAGCCTTTACAATATATTCAGATTTCAGAGCAGTGACCAATGGTGCATAAGTCTCCCCCCACCTACACAGGTGAGAAACACCTCAGCAAACAGGGCAGAAAGGCTGAGGATTATGGAAAATCCGCAACTGAATTTATGGCGACAAATCTATATTGATTTGTGTGGATTATTGATTAATTTGCTGCTGTGGTTTTTGGGGCAGAATTTGTTAACTGAAGAAAAAGTCAATGGGACTGATGTGACTGTCTTCAGATCTCATAGCAACTGATCAAAGTAATTAATCAGAGCTCATAGCAACCAATCAGAGATAATAACAACCAATCAGAGCTCATAGCAACCAGAGCCAATAACAACTAATCAGGGCTCACAGCAACCAATCAGAGCCCATACCAACCAATCAGAGTTCATAGCAACCAATCAGAGCTCACAGCGACCAGAGCTCATAGCAACCAATCAGATCTCATAGCAATCAATCAGAGCCCATAGCAACCAATTAGAGCTTATAGCAACCAATAAGAACCCATAGCAACCAATCACAGCTCATAGCAAACAATCAGAGCCCATAGCAATCAATCAAAGCTCATAACAACTGATCAGAGCCCACAGCAATCAATCAGAGCTCATAGCAACCAATCAGGGCTCATAACAACCAATCATAGCCCATACCAACCAATCAGAGCCCATGCCAACCAATCAAAGCTCATAGCAACCAGAGCTCATAGCAACCAATCATAGCCCATACCAACCAATCATAGCCCATACTAACCAATCAAAGCTCATAGCAACCAGAGCTCATAGCAACCAATCAGAGCTCATAGCAACCAATCAGAGCTAATAGCAATCAATCAGAGCCCATAACAATCAATCAGAGCCCATAGTAACCAATCAGAGCCCATAGCAACCAATCAGAGCACACAGCAACCAATCAGCGCCCCTAGTAACCTATCAGAGCCCATAGCGACCAATCAGCCAACAGCAACCAATCAGAGCCCATAGCAACCAATCAGAGCTCATAGCAACCAATCACTGCTCATATAAACCTATCAGGGCTCAGCTATCATTTCATATAGTGCTCTGAAAAAAGGTTGGTTGCTATGAGCTCTGATTGGTTGCTATGGGCTCTGATTGGTTGCTATGAGCAACAAAGACAGTCTTACTGCTAGACAGCTTTCATACATAAGGCTCTGTGTTTTTAAAATACATTTGTTCCGAATTCAATACAAAGTCCCCCATATACTGTATGTCATTACTTTTGATTTTGACTGCCTCAATGAAGACAATTGGGGAAAATTTGCAATAAATCCAAAGTGTACTCTCAATATAAATTATCATGATGTGGATAAAAATTGGCAGATCAAATTCTGTGCAGATTTCCCATTAATTTGTAAGCAGCTTGTGGAGAAGAGTTGTCAAGATCTCATCTGCTCAGATGGTATTTTAGTATATAGCCAGTCCCCGAGTTATGAACGGGATAGGGACTGTAGGTTTGTTCTTAAGTTGAATCTGTACGTAAGTCAGGACAGGTATATTTATTAAATGTAATTCCTGCACAAAAGATTTTTTTTTAGTTTTGGATAGTGCAGGGAAGGGTTTTTACATTTGTTTTGCTGTCTGTGTCCCTGTTAAGAAGATCGTCCCCTCATGTGCTGCTGTGGCATGCTGGCACTTGTCGTTCCACAGCTACTCTCTGCTGTAGAACATGGAACTACAGGTGCCAGCATGCCCCGTAAATCTCTGTTTGTAAGTAGGGGACAGATGTAAGTCGGAACAGTGTAAGTTGAAGAATGCCTGTACTGTGCATCTGCAACATGATTCTCCACCTTGTGAGAAGTACAGAGCATCTTAAAGGGATATTCTTACCATATTAATGGCAGATCGCTAGGACATGCCTTTAATGTCTGATAATTGTGGGTCCCACCTCTAGGGCCAGCACCTATCTTGAGAACGAGCCTTGAAACCTCTACACTTTAAACTGAAAGGCCACCTTTCCATTCAAAACAAAGAGGTTCTGGGTCTCCTTCTCATGATAGGTGCTGGCCCCAGTGGTGGGACTCACAACTATCAGACATTGAAGGCATGTCCTAGTGATCTGTCATCAATGCTATGGTAGGAATACCCCTCTAATATAATCTACATACAGCTATGGTGACATAGGGTGTGTCACAGGTGGTGGCACCCAGGGGCAGCATCAATAAGCCACTTTGTATTTGCCAGGGAAGTGAATCTTTGCCCATAGTTGCCAACTTTTGAAAATGAAAAAGCAGGAGATTTTAGTGGGCGGCGCGCGTAGCGCG
Organism: Phyllomedusa bahiana; assembly: GCA_025379985.1. Lineage (NCBI taxonomy): Eukaryota > Metazoa > Chordata > Amphibia > Anura > Hylidae > Phyllomedusa > Phyllomedusa bahiana. Next base: position 18,464 of record JAODAL010021622.1, read on the forward strand.
CCGCGGCAAAAATTTGCATGGACACGCCCATCTTTCCGGTATGCCACGCCCCTTCAAAAAAGCCACACCCACTCCACCTAACTGCATAACGGCTTTGGAAGAAAGCCAGGTAGATGCCCTTATAGCCAGGTAGTAGCCCCCCATAACCAGGTAGTGCCCCTTACAGGCCGGTAGATGCCCCCTTGTAGCCAAGTAGATGCCCCCTCTGTAGCCAGGTAGAGCCAAATTTGTAGCCAGGTAGATGCCCCCCGTTGTTAGCCAGGTAGGTGCCCCCATTGTTAGCCAGGTAGGTGCCGCCATTGTTAGCCAGGTAGGTGCCCCCATTGTTAGCCAGTAGGTCCCCCCATTGTTAGCCAGGTAGGTGCCCCCCATTGTTAGCCAGGTAGGTGCCCCCATTGTTTGCCAGGTAGTGCCCCCCTTGTTGCCAGGTAGTGCCCCCATTGTTTGCCAGGTAGTGCCCCCATTGTTGCCAGGTAGTGTCCCATTGTTTGCCAGGTAGTGCCCCCATTGTTGCCAGGTAGTGCCCCCATTGTTGCCAGGTAGTGCCCCCATTGGTTGCCAGGTAGATGTCCCATCTGTTAGCCAGGTAGTGCCCCATCTGTTAGCCAGATTGTGCCCCCATCGTTAGCCAGGTAGTGCCCCCATCTGTTAGCCAGGTAGTGCCCCCATCTGTTAGCCAGGTAGATGTCCCCTCTGTTGCCAGGTAGTTCCCCATCTGTTAGCCAGGTAGTTCCCCCATCTGTTAGCCAGGTAGTTCCCCCATCTGTTAGCCAGGTAGTGCCCCATCTGTTAGCCAGGTAGTGCCCCATCTGTTAGCCAGTAGTGCCCCCATCTGTTAGCCAGGTAGATGTCCCCTCTGTTGCCAGGTAGATGTCCCCTCTGTGCCAGGTAGTGCCCCCTCTGTTGCCAGGTAGTTCCCCCATCTGTTAGCCAGGTAGTGCCCCATCTGTTAGCCAGGTAATGCCCCCTTTGTTGCCAGGTAGTGCCCCCTCTGTTGCCAGGTAGTGCCCCCTTTGTTGCCAGGTGATGCCCCCATTGTTGCCAGGTGATGCCCCCATTGTTGCCAGGTAGTGCCCCCTTTGTTGCCAGGTAGTGCCCACATTGTTGCCAGGTGATGCCCCCATTGTTGCCAGGTAGTTGCCCCCATTGTTGCCAGGTAGTGCCCCCTCTGTTGCCAGGTAGTTGCCCTCTCTGTTAGCCAGGTAGAGCCCCCTAAAGCTTATAAAAATAAAATAATAAAAATCCACTTACCTTACCAGGCTCCTGCAGCGCGGGCCGCTCCCGCCCGCTCGCCGCCGCGGCGCAGGGGGCCGTGCGCGCCGCCACGCGTCACTCCCCTGCAGCCGCGCGTTCACTTCCCCCTGTGACGCTGTCCTGTATGTACGGCGCACACACCGGCGCCGTACATACAGGGGGAGGAGGGAGGGAGGGAGCGATCCCTCCTGCCTCCTCCCCGCACAGTGAGACCGCGGCGGGTGAGCGGCCGCTGCGGCCGCTGCACCCGCCTGTAAGGAGCGGTCCCGCGGCGCAAGAGTAGCGCACCAGCCTAACTCTTGCGCCGCGGTAATTTAAAGGACCCCCGCCGCTGCAGGCGGCGGGAGGAATGCCAACTCCCCCGGGTGGGCGGGAGGGGACCCCAAATAGCGGGACCCCCCCGCCAAAAACGGGAGAGTTGGCATGTATGTCTTTGCCCCACGTGAAGGAAACAGATGTGTCCCCTAAAAATAAACAATAACTGTTAACCTTACTGCAGTGCCACCACAGGAGAAAGGAGGTATTACACAGTTACAATTGGAATTAATTAAATTGATTATTAATTTGATGGTCTGTCTATATAATGCTGGGTCCTCCAGAGAAAGAGACACTCTTTGTAGTGAATCAGACCTTCAGATTGACTAAGAGAAGAGGACTCTGGATGGAAGACCCTTTATTAAAGTGGTTTTGCAATCCAACTGTTTCACAGAGCCTGCTCTTCACAGCCAGCTTCCTGTTCAGGCTGTTGGTGGTTCTACAGCTTCAGGCTCCCACTTCCTGTTCATGCTGCGGGTGGTTCTACAGCTTCAGACTCCCACTTCCTGTTCAGGCTTTTGGCGGTTCTACAGCTTCAGGCTCCCACATCATGTTCAGCTGTTGGCGGTTCTACAGCTTCAGGCTCCCACTTCCTGTTCAGGCTGCGGGTGGTTCTACAGCTTCAGGCTCCCAATTTCTGTTCAGGCTGTGGGCAGTTCTACAACTTCAGGCTCCCACTTTCTGTTCAGGCTGTGGGTGGTTCTAGAGCTTCAGGCTTTTCCTTCCTGTTCAGGCTGTGGGCAGTTCTACAGCTTCAGACTCCCCCTTCCTGTTCAGGCTGATCAGTTCTACAGCTTCAGGCTCCCTCTTCCTGTTCAGGCTGTGGGTGGTTCTACGGCTTCTGGCTCCCACTTCCTGTTCAGGCTGTGGGCGGTTCTATAGCTTCAAGCTCCCACCCTGTTCAGGCTGTGGGCGGTTCTATAGCTTCAAGCTCCCACCCTGTTCAGGCTGTGGGCGGTTCTATAGCTTCAGGCTCACACTTCCTGTTCAGGCTGTGGACGGTTCTCTAGCTTCAAGCTCACATTTCCTATTCAGGTTGTGGGCGGTTATACAACTTCAGGGTCACACTTCCTGTTCAGGCTGTGGGTGGATCTACAGCTTCAGGCTCCCACTTCCTGTTCAGGCTGTGGGCGGTTCTATAGCTTCAAGCCCCACCCTGTTCAGGCTGTGGGCGGTTCTACAGCTTCAGGATCCCACTTCCTCATCAGGCTGTGGACAGTTCTAAGTTTCAGCCCCCTTCCTGTTCAGCTGGGGGCAGTTCACAGTTCAGGCCCCCCTTCCTGTTGGGCTGGGTGGTTCTCCCTTCGGCTCCACTTCCTGTTCAGGCTGTGGGGTTTTTTAGTTTAAAGCCCCTTTTTCCCTTTCAGGTTGTGGGCGGTTTAAAACTGGGGTCCACTTCCGTAGGCTGTGGGGGGTTCTCAGTTTCGGGGCTCCCTTTCCTGTTCAGGCTGTGGGGTTCCCTTCAGTTTCCTTTTTCGGTGTGGGGGTTTAATTTCGTCCCCCCTGTTCGGGGTTGGGGGGGTCTAAGTTTCAGCTCCCACCCTGTTCAGGCTGTGGGCGGTTCTATAGCTTCAAGCTCCCACCCTGTTCAGGCTGTGGGCGGTTCTACAGCTTCAGGATCCCACTTCCTCATCAGGCTCTGGACAGGTCTACAGCTTCAGGCTCCCACTTATCGTTCAGGCTGTGGGCGGTTCTATAGCTTCAGGTTCCCACTTCCTGTTGAGAGAATCCTCTGTTTCCAATTACCATACAAGCAGTAGAGGGTAAATGCATTCATGCAGGGTCAGACTACACAGGATTTGTCTGTAGTCTGTAACCATAAAGACACAAAAGTTCGGCCTTGGGGCTGCGTACACAAAACGGTAGTTGCGGCGTCGATTTTATTCTTATGACAACCATACGGCTTCTCAATGGATTACTCCATAAACTTCTGAATTTACGAGCCAGTGTATTGAGATGTTCTATCTGATCATCATTTATGACCACGGTCGTGAATCATGCATCCGGACTCCTTGGCCATGGTGTGATCCACGGCTGTCGTGGGACGTTTATGGGCGAGCAGTAAAGCAGACTGGGAATAAAAATAGAGCTGGTGTACAAATGCATTGCAGCGGGAGGGAAAAGGAAACGTGACACTTCCATCCAGGAGATTTACATGTTCAGCAAAGTCGTCTCCTCTTATAACAATCATATGTCCCGGAGCGGGGCCGCTTCCCAAACTGTTTCGAACACATGTTGGGATTGTGTATTTTTTCGAGGCATTAACCAATTCCATAAGTTCAATAAATTCCTGTGCCGTGTGTTTACCATGTAATGGCTTCAAGCTGTGAGTCGCTGAAAGTATGTAAATGTATACTTATTACACAATGGCCTGGTTTGTTTTATTGTCGACATCTGAGTCATCTAGAACCCGTGAGCTCATGGTTTGTTGGGCGACTTTTTTTCCTCCCTCAGGTGGCACAAACTCTCTCCTTACTTTCTCCTTAAAACCACGCGTCCTAGATTTGTCCTCTTTAGTCAATTTGTAAAAAAAAAAAAAAAAGAAAAATTATTTAGGGATCCACCGAGTTAAAATGTCACCTGTCAATCATATTTTTGTATTTCAGATGTATGGGTGTCCTTCCAATATCTACTCCCAATATCTACTACTATTTTATGTCTCTCCTCTAGTAAGTGTCTAAATCTAGATTCAATTTGGTGTGTACGTTAAAGGGGTTGTACGGTTCCTATAAAAATAAATACCAAGCTTCTGTGGCCCCATTAAATACAAAAAAAACCTCACTTCCAGTGCTTTGTTTATATTCCTCTTCTTCCGAACCAGGGGGTCGCCGCTACAGCGGTCTCGAGCCACTCCACTTCATTCAGTGAATGGCTCCGTGTCACGGTTCACGCCCCGGCCCCTGTCGTGGACAGTCGCCGTGTCCGTGCCTGCTATGTCTCAGCTGAGGCTCCCTGTGCAGGGATCCCGGCGGCCTGTATCCCACTCCGCTTTCTGGGTCTGTATGCGCTCATTTCTAGGGCAAGTGTCCCAAACTCAGTCTCACGCCACCAAAGGTCATGTTTTCAGATTCCACGAACACTGAATAAGATTCACTGTGCAATGCAAGAAAGCAAAAACGATGACTGTTGTGCCTTGAGGACTAGGGTGAGGAACCTCTGTTCTAGGCGCGCAAGGCAGCTATCTGCCTTTAATTGAGTCTGTCCTCTATTGCTTCTCTTGACTGTGAGCCCTGGCTATAAAAGGAACTCCTTCCTTGCTCCAGGGTCTGGAGGCTCACCGAGGTTTGTCCATCTGACTTCTGCCAGCTTCTCAGGTCTGTTAATCTGGACTTAACCCCAGAGATGCCTGGTTCAGTTTCTGCAGTCCATCAGAGCTCCTGACCACCTGTCTGTCGTCTTCTGCTGTCACTGAACCCGTCCTGTTCCTGCTGATTTCTGCTGTTGGACCCATACGTTTACCTTCTGTATCCTGCCGTTATATCTGTCTTGTTACCTGCTGTATCCTGCTGCTGCTGCACCTGTTCAGTATCCTGCTGTAATCCTGCTGTTGCATACATTTACCTGCTGTACCTGTCTACCACTGCTCCCAGTGCTTGTTGTTCCTGTCCTGCACCTCGGCTGTCACCTCAGGTAGCCACTAAAGGGGGAACCTGGGGGTTCCCAGCAGCAAAGTCCGTCCGGATTTGCGGCAGGCTCCGGTGAAGACCGGGGGCCCCTTAGACTCCGCTCCCTGGCGTAGATCTCCATCTACCATCTCACCTGTGGTGATCACAGTGGATCCACATTCGGTTACCAGCGATCGGCGCATCAGCGCATACTGTTACCGCCGGATCGTGACACTCCGAATCATAATGTAAGCAGGGATACGTGACTGTTGTTCAGAAGAAGAGGGACTTAAAGGGGTTCAACCACGAAGGCATTTCATGCCTGGTTTCTCCTTCTTCAGCTCTCAGTGTGTTCAAAACTGATCAGCAAATGAAATAGAACTGCATATCATGTGACCCAGCAGGCTTTACATCACTATGCCTTTCTCCACAGTGTGCACACTCTAGTCAAACAAAGGTCTGCTTATGTAAAGAGCCACAATTAGCTACATTGTAGCTGAGTGGTTAGCACTTCTGCCTTCCAACATAGGTTCAAGTCTCTGCAGGAACTAAACATGTAGATTTTCTTTGCCTCAATGCAAATATCTGATTGAGGCTTCTTCTTTCTTTTTATTTATTCACACTGTTTGCTAATTACTAAGGAGAGCAAAGGACAGGAGTAGAATGATAGCACCTGGGGTTGAAGACTCGTTCAGCAGTGAGTGTGAGTGATTACTAGGCAGGAAGGAGACTGTAAGTAGCTGCCTGAGAGGAGAGGTGATGTCTGTGCTGCCAGGACTGAGGAGCTCATCACTGGTCGTATGCCCTGGAGACGAACTGTACACTATGGATCATTAAGGGAGCAGCTAAGACAAAAATGCTGCAGAATTTTTAATGATGATGAATGGTGAAAATGTTTATTACTTAATCTGCAAGCTTCCCACGTCAATTTTACTTTGTGGCAAAACCCCTTTAAACAGAGGCAGCAGAATGGAGGACAGGAGGAAGGTGAGTATATTTTTTTTACATAGAATAGAAAGTAGGTTGCTGTAGTCTCCATAATGAACAGAGAGTAGGTTGCTGTAGTCTCCATACAGAATAGAGAGCAGGGTTCTGTAGTCTCCATACAGAATAGAGAGTAGATTGCTGTAGTCTCCATACAGAATAGAGAGTAGGTTGCTGTAGTCTCCATACAGAACAGAGAGTAGATTGCTGTAGTCTCCATAATGAACAGAGAGTAGGTTGCTTTAGTCTCCATACAGAATAGAGAGTAGGTTGCTGTAGTCTCCATACAGAATAGAGAGTAGGTTGCTGTAGTCTCCATACAGAATAGAGAGAAGGTTGCCATAGTCTCCATACAGAATAGAGAGAAGGTTGCCATAGTCTCCATACAGAATAGAGAGAAGGTTGCCATAGTCTCCATACAGAATAGAGAGAAGGTTGCCATAGTCTCCATATAGAATAGAGAGTAGGTTGCTGTAGTCTCCATACAGAATAGAGAGTAGGTTGCTATAGTCTCCATACAGAATAGAGAGTAGGTTGCTGTAGTCTCCATACAGAATAAAGAGTAGGTTGCAATAGTCTCCATACAGAATAGAGAGTAGTTGCTGTAGTCTCTATACAGAATAGAGAGTAGGTTGCTTAGTCTCCATACAGAATAGAGAGTAGGTTGCTGTAGTCTCTATACAGAATAGAGAGTAGGTTGCTGTAGTCTCTATACAGAATAGAGAGTAGGTTGCTGTAGTCTCTATACAGAATAGAGAGTAGGTTGCTGTAGTCTCTATACAGAATAGAGAGTAGGTTGCTGTAGTCTCATACAGAATAGAGAGTAGGTTGCTGTAGTCTCTATACAGAATAGAGAGTAGGTTGCTGTAGTCTCCATACAGAATGAAGAGAAGGTTGCCATAGTCTCCATACAGAATAGAGAGTAGGTTGCTGTAGTCTCCATACAGAATAGAGAGCAGGTTTCTGTAGTCTCCATACAGAATAGAGAGAAGGTTGCTGTAGTCTCCATACAGAATAGAGAGTAGGTTGCCATAGTCTCCATACAGAATAGAGAGTAGGTTGCCATAGTCTCCATACAGAATAGAGAGTAGGTTGCTGTAGTCTCCATACAGAATAGAGAGGTTGCCATAGTCTCCATACAGAATAGAGAGTAGGTTGCTGTAGTCCTTTCCCTACAGAATAGAGAGCAGGTTTTTTGTAGTCTCCATACAGAATAGAGAGAAGGTTGCCATAGTCTCTAATACAGAATAGAGAGAAGGTTGCCATAGTCTCCTATACAAATAGAGAGAAGGTTGCCTTAGTCTCCATACAGAATAGAGAGAAGGTTGCCATAGTCTCCATACAGAATAGAGAGAAGGTTGCCATAGTCTCTATACAGAATAGAGGGTAGGTTGCTATAGTCTCCTACAGAATAGAGAGCAGGTTGCTGTAGCCCTCCATACAGAAAGAGAGCAGGTTTTCTGTATTTCTCCATACAGAATAGAGAGCAGGTTTCTGTAGTCTCCATACATAATAGAGTAGGGTTCTGTAGTCTTCATACAGAATAGAGAGTAGATTGCTGTAGTCTTCATACAGAATAGAGAGTAGGTTGCTATAGTCTCCATACAGAATAGAGAGAAGGTTTCTGTAGTCTCCATACAGAATAGAGTAGGTTTCTGTAGTCTGTATACAGAATAGAGAGTAGGTTGCTGTAGTCTCCATACAGAATAGAGAGTAGGTTGCTATATTTTCCATACAGAATAGAGAGAAGGTTGATATAGTCTCCAAACAGAATATAGAGTAGGTTGCAATAGTCTCCATACAGAATAGAGAGTAGGTTGCTGTAGATATCTGTACTTGGTACTCCCATAGACCAATTCTCCAATCTGTACGTATACTTTTTGGGCCCTGTTCCCAAAAAGTATACTGGACCCAGAGGTTGTACCCGCGCCTGTCACAACTTGATGACATATCCTATCAATATGCCATCAAAGTACGAGATGGAAACACACCTTCAAATAGCTGTTTACACGCAGTCACACAAAAGAGCTATTCAATGTCTAAATAATACTGCAATGTAATTAAGATTTGTGGCGGTCGCCCTCCCCTCCTCCCCCAGAACAACACTGAGTTTAAGTGACATGGGTCGGTTTGGGGGACAGGGCCGCACTTTTACGGATTTTGCATTCGGGCCCAGGATTTCCGCCTCTGAGCTGATAAATGTTCTCAATATGGAAGCCATCACTCCTCATTTTCGCACGTGCCAAAGTGCTGAACCATGACCCACTTTAAAGAGCGGCCAGAATGTAACCGCTCCGGCGGCGTCTGTAGAGCGAGGCCCGTGTGGATGGAAGAAGCAAACAATGGTTTTCTGCCCGTACGGCAGCTCCATAAATCATTGACTCCCGGCAGCTCCACACTCCTAAAGCCTTAATTAGTATCTAGAATTAGAGTGCGAATCGCGCTGCCAGATGACAATCAAAGTGTGTTCTCAATAATGAGGTCATTCAGCAGACAGGAAAAGCGTGAGGTCATAAAAGCCCTTAATAGAGGCTGTAATGTAATAATAAACTGTTTAACAGGTAGACTGGTCAGTGACTGCGCTGGATACCTGCAGGCGCTGATCAATAATAAGTGATTACAGATGGAGCAGACAAAGCCCAATGTGATCTCTGGGGCTCAGGCTAAACCTGCTGTGTTATCATCAGGGAGCGTTCACACAGGGCAGACTTTGGTGCAGATTTTGTTGCGAATTAGTTATGGATTTTTGACATAGATTTAAACAGGAGAAATAAAAATTCCACAGAAAAAGTTTATCTGTAGATTCTGCCTCCCGTAAGGCTTTGTTCACACAACTTATTTTTTATTTTTTGTAGTGCAGTAAGCACTAACTTCACGCGTGTTTGTAAGCATGTTTTTACGGGCGTTTTTTTTTTTTTTTTACATTTGATGTGTGCTTAGTTTTGATGGTTATTTTCATGTATTTCTCTAAGAGCAGGGAACGCAACTGTATTAGGCTCGCTCATTTTCACGCTAGTAATGGTCCTGCACTCCCGCTTGTTTGTGCAGCGTACAATGTGGCGAACAGTGCGCAAAAACAGCAGAGGTGTGTGCCTCACCCGCACTTATTCCAATTTAATGTATTGTTATAAAAGGCCATGTAGAGCTATAACCGGAGGAACGCTTCAGTACAGAGTTACAAGGCGCAGACTAAATACCATGTGCGTAACTATAACTATAGCAGCCATGGGGCCCATTCAGGTAGAAGAACATTTCTCCTTTATGTAGGGAACAAGTGGTTGGTGGCTTTCTGCTCTCCAGCTCTACTATGTGGGTTTCCTGACATAGGGCGGTATTAATTATACCTTTAATTATTGCTCCTTGTTCTGCGGTTTCAGTTTATTATCAGTAGGTGGTGGGGCCCGCATGGTGCAGACTAAGGACAGGTCCAGAGGACCTCTTCAGTTTTTAGTTACATGGCACAGAACAAGGACAGATCTGGTGGATCTCTTTAGTTCAGAGTTACATGGTGCAGATTAAGGACAGATCCGGATGACCTCTTCAGTTCATAGTTACATAGTGCAGACTAAGGACAGGTCCGGAGAACCTCTTCAGTTTAGAGTTACATGGTGCAGATTAAGGACAGTTCTGGAGGACCTCTTCAGTTTAGAGTTGCATGGTACAGAATAAGGACAGGTCTGGAGGAGTTCTTCATTTTAGAGTTACATGGCGCAGAATAAGGACAGTTCCGGAGGAGCTCCTTAGTTCAGAGTGACATGGTGCAGACTAAGGACCATGGGCGTAACTATAACTATAGCAGCCATAGCCACTGCTATGGGACCCTGAGGTTGAGGGGCCCATTCAGGTAGAAGAACATTGCTCCTTTTTGTAGGGAACAAGTCATTGGCGGCTCTCTCCTCTCCAGCTCCACTATGTGGTTTTCCTGGTATAGGGCGGTATTATTTATACTTATATTTATTGCTACTTATGCTGCTGTTTTAGTTTGTCAGTAGGTGGTGGGGCCCACAAGGTGCAGGCTAAGGACAGTTCCAGAGGACCTCTTCAGTTCAGAGTTACATGGTGCAGAATAAGGACAGTTCCAGAGGAGCTCCTTAGTTCAGAGTTACATGGTGCAGAATAAGGACCATGAGTTTAACTATAGCTATAGCAGCCATAGCCACTGCTATGGGACCCTGAGGTTGAGGGGCCCATTCAGGTAGAAGAACACTTTTTGTAGGGAACAAGTGGTTGGTGGCTTTCTGCTCTCCAGCTCTACTATGTGGGTTTCCTGATATAGGGTGGGATTAATTATACCTTTAATTATTGCTCCTTGTGCTGCTGTTTCAGTTTATTGTGGGGCCCGCATGGTGCAGACTAAGGACAGGTCCAGAGGACCTCTTCAGTTTACAGTTACATGGCACAGAATAAGGACAGATCTGGTGGATCTCTTTAGTTCAGAGTTACATGGTGCAGATTAAGGACAGATCCGGAGGACCTCTTCAGTTTAGAGTTACATGGTGCAAACTAAGGACAGTGCCAGAGGACCTCTTCAGTACAGAGTTACATGTTACATGGTGCAGACTAAGGAGAGGTCCATGACAACTGAACAAATAGTATATGGAAAAAATGAAAAAGATTCTGCTTAAATAATGACTGACTTTTTCTGTATTTTTTAAATTTGCCCCCCTGATAGTCCCATAGGTGCTGCAGACGCTACTGACTGTGGTATCTAAGGGGTTACATGGCTGGGATTGGAGCTAGCTCCGTTCATTGCAGCCAGCTCCCACTGTGGATGGTGTGGGCACTGCCTCTAAGCCCGCTTTATCCCAGTTCTGTGCAAGTTTCCAGGGAGACTTCCTAATTCTACCATGCCGTCCGGGTCAAACCATCACTCCTCCTCTCTGCTAGCTGCGCCATTGCTCCTCAACCATCTTAGAACGCATAAGTAACCTTGACTGGCGTCATTCTCATCTCAACCGACCCCCGCCGGCAGTGCTCAGATAATACCAGCATACAGCACCAATAACACTCTACCTTGGGCTAAATACAGGGCTGATAGCAAATTCAATTTGCCCAGTATAAAGGAAAATCTAGCTACAGTCCACTAAAAAAGTCTAATTGGACCTCAGAGTGGACTAATTGGCTCCTAAATCATCTTAATTCCGGTCTGAGCTGTGTAAAGGCGATCAGCATTTTCGCCAGACATCATCTCTGTCAGTTCCCGGCAGTTCCATCTAAATATAACCTTTGAGCTGAGTAAGTGCATGTCTCACCGATGTGTGAAGTTAACGCTGGTGTGGTACTTGTCAATACTGGAGTGTTTTGACACAAGTGATAGTCGGCCGCTAATGGCTAATGTCTCGCTCACATTCTGTAAATCAGCGACATAGCTATTTGTGATACATACTCCCCTGCAGATTACAAGACGTCCGATTCATGGAAACTAAGCCCTCAAAGAAGTTAGACAAGAAGTGACCGGTGGATCTGCATACGGACATGGGAACGTATAGGTTACACTGTATCGTAGCTCCATGGTTTCATCACATTGGAAAGGAATGGACTGCAGAGCTTGGACGTGTAACATATGAGATGTCAGGAGGCCCCATTGACGTTATCCAGACACACTGAGAGTCTCTTGACATTGATAACACTTTTAAAGCCAAGGAATATTAGGCCTGGCAGTGAAAGCCATAAATAAGTAACAGGAGGGAGCGGTTATCACTGCAGCTTCATTACTGCTCTTCTGTGCTGCAATAAACACTTCATTGATAAGTTTATTCAGTCTCTTGTGGCTAAAACAAACAGGAGCCTCTATACAGCCCCAAGCTCTGGATGGAGCACTCAGCAGGGGGTCGCCTACACATGGAGTTGAGCTGAATTAGGAATTGAACTGCTTTTTTTCCCTCTCACTTTTGGCCTTCCTTCCCACAGGGCAAAAATCAGCTTTGCTGCCAAAGGCCCCATTCCCACTACCGGCCTCTGCCGTAGGCCCCATTCCCACTATCGGCCTTTGCCGTAGGCCCCATTCCCATTATCGGCCTCTGCCGTAGGCCCCATTCCCATTATTGGCCTCTGCCGTAGGCCCCATTCCCATTATTGGCCTCTGCCGTAGGCCCCATTCCCCCTTATTGGCCTCTGCGTTGGCCCCATCCCCCTATTGGCCTCTGCCGTAGGCCCCATTCCCATTATGGGCCTCTGCCGTAGGCTCCATTCCCACTATCGGCCTTTGCTGTAGGCTCCATTCCCATTATCGGCCTTTGCTGTAGGCCCCATTCCCATTATCGGCCTCTGCTGTAGGCCCCATTCCCACTATCGGCCTCTGCTGTAGGCCCCATTCCCATTATCGGCCTCTGCTGTAGGCCCCATTCCCATTATCGGCCTCTGCTGTAAGCGCCATTCCCATTATCGGCCTCTGCTGTAAGCGCCATTCCCATTATCAGCCTCTGCTGTAAGCGCCATTCCCATTATCGGCCTCTGCTGTAAGCGCCATTCCCATTATCGGCCTCTGCTGTAGGCGCCATTCCCATTATCGGCCTCTGCTGTAAGCGCCATTCCCATTATCGGCCTCTGCTGTAGGCTCCATTCCCATTATCGGCCTCTGCTGTAGGCGCCATTCCCATTATCGGCCTCTGCTGTAGGCCATTCCCACTATCGGCCTTTGCTGTAGGCCCAATTCCCATTATCGGCCTCTGCTGTAGGCCCCATTCCCATTATCGGCCTCTGCTGTAGGCCCCATTCCCACTATCGGCTCTGCTGTTTTGGCCCATTCCCATTATCGGGCCTTGCTGTAGGCCCCATTTCCCATTATTTGGCTCTGCTGTAAGCGCCATTCCCATTATCGGGGCCTCGCTGTAAGGCCATTTCCCCTTTTCAGCCTCTGCTGTAAGCGCCATTCCCATTATCGGGCCCCTTTGTAAGCGCCATTCCCATATCGGCCTCTTGTAGGGCCATTCCCCCTTTTCGGGCCCCCGCGTAAGCGCCCCTTCCCATTATCGGCCCCTGCTTGTCGGCGCCATTCCCATTATCGGCCTCTGCTGTAAGCGCCATTCCCATTATCGGCCTCTGCTGTAAGCGCCATTCCCATTATCGGCCTCTGCTGTAGGCCCCATTCCCATTATCGGCCTCTGCTGTAGGCCCCATTCCCATTATCGGCCTCTGCTGTACGCGCCATTCCCATTATCGGCCTCTGCTGTAGGCGCCATTCCCATTATCGGCCTTTGCTGTAGGCTCCATTCCCACTATCGGCCTTTGCTGTAGGCCCCATTCCCATTATCGGCCTCTGCTGTAGGCTCCATTCCCACTATCGGCCTTTGCTGTAGGCTCCATTCCCACTATCGGCCTTTTCTGTAGGCCCCATTCCCATTATCAGCCTCTGCTAGAGGCCCCATTCCCATTATCGGCCTCTGCTGTAGGCCCCATTCCCATTATCGGCCTCTGCTGTAGGCCCCATTCCCATTATCGGCCTCTGCTGTAGGCCCCATTCCCATTAACAGCTCTGCTGGTAGGCCCATTCCCATGACATTATCGGCCTCTGTCGCTGGTATCCAATAAGATACCTTGTAAAAGGTATCAAGGTGGAACAGTAAGGATCTATAAGGAAAAATAGTCTGCTTTGGATTACATTTGTTCAATTTTACTGATATGTGCTGGACCTAAGAGTGTGGTCACCAATAGTATTTTGTTAGGGCTATCACAAGGCATTATGGGAAAGGAGCTGAGAAGCTCAAGCGCCCTCTATTGGATGTAACAAATCCTCATTTTGCTTTTATGACACACTGAGCTTGAGAAAGCAACAGGGCATATTTAGCCAAGGGCAGTATCACCCATTTGCATACAGCGCTGTTTCGGGGTTTTGCCCCTCATCAGTGCAGAGCCATAATGCCTTGTGATATGCAGATGATTAGTACAGAGCAAAAAGGCAATTCAAAACTCTACACACTGTATGGTGCTCTCCCAAAGGAGAGATGTTCCCCTGTTAGGGCCATCAGTCACAGAGTCACCCGGCTCTTTAGAAGGGTAGCCCCGTTTCGGGAAATCTTCACTGGCCGCTCTTTGCTAGCGCCATTCTCCTCCTTCGCTTTCATGGAAGTTCCGAGTATAGCCTTTATACTCGACTATACTCGGAACTCCCATAGAACTGAATGAGGAGGATGGCGCTAGCTCCTGGGCTGGAGGACCCCTGAGCATGGCAGGTCTGAGGCTGATATTCAGGGGAGAAAGCACGAGAAAAAGAAGGAGGTTGAAAAGCAAGGCGCGAGCAAGAGTCGCATGCAGCATGTGCAATTATCTACAGTAGATATAGAATCTATTCCCCTGGTGGGCCAAATGTATTAGATTCCCTGTTGGGCCCCAGGCAACCGAGTCCAACACTGTTGAAGTCAATATAGTGGCTGATCTATGGCCCCGACTGTGTGAGAAATGCTAATAGTCCATCAGCTGAGGTTCTCGGAAACGGGGAAAAAATCTCTCCTTGAGGAGAGGACCCAATAATTTGTCGTGTGAGGATTACTTGCCATTCAGACTTGACTGTTTTGCATACAAGCAAAGCTTATTGGGAATAAAACTGAGGAGCTCCACAGCGCCCTCTATTGGATGTAGTTATGTCTCAGTTCACTGTAGTCGCAGGAGCCTTGCAATGAAAAAAGGGATTGAGGCAAACCAGTTAAAGGGGCTTGTCTCACTATGAAGATCATAGTTGAAAATGTGGGGACCAAAAAATCTAAGGATGTACGTCCTTGGTTATATTGGCAAAGTGCTACGGTTTTTAGAGAACGGGCTGTATACATTGTGCTTAGCAACGGTGTTTGTTTAGTTGGTTCAGGGAAGCATTTCTGTCTGCCCAGGTCGTGCACATGCAAAGGAAACGGCAGTTACGAGGAGGGGCAGGGATGTGGGTTATTGGGCAGGCAAGGAGGAGGAAGCAGTTGTGGAGGAGTGACATGCAGGGGGGTTGGTGTGTATTGTCATCCTCTTCACTGCTTCTCCTCCTTCGGCCAATACACACATCCCTTGCCCCTCCTCTTAACTGCCATCTTGCCTTGGCAATAGTGCACGCCTGGACAGGGACAGAATGTTCCCTGACCAGTAACAACACACCGTTGCTAAGCACATGTAAACATGCCGTTCTCATAATAACCGTATGCACTTTGCCAATAGTAACCCAAGGACGTACATCCTTAGATTTTTGGTCCCCGCATTTTCAACTATAATCTTCGTAGTGAGACAACCCCTTTAAGTTCAACTACAGACAGCTGTTGACTTATCGGTCCGGCGCGCCCATTGTGGCCTAGCTTCCGGTCTGATCCGACATCAGTACTAATGTTATGGTAACTGATAATGGTATAAGTAACAGGAAGTGAACTTGAACATGATATTGGACCAGAAGTTAGGCCTCATCAGACTGGTAAATAACTCCTTAAACAATTCTAAGCAAAAAGGGTCAGGATTTTGGTCGTGGTCGATATTTTGGCAAATTCCACCAAAAATCAATTCAAGCTGATCCAAACTTAAAGGGGTGTTCTGGGCCCTAACATTGCTCGTTTGTCCGTCGGGGTATGAGTGAAAATAGAAGCTTAGACTTATACTTACCTCCCGGATGCACCCGTTCACTCCTGGCTGCTGGTCCGTTCATCACCGCTGAAGCAGTGAACGGTTTTCAGTCACGTGACAGTTGCAGCCAATTACAGGCCACAGAGGTCACGTGTAGATGATGTTGTGGCCTGTGATTGGCTGAATCTGTCACATGAACGATGAACGTTCACTGCTTACTTCTTAGTTGAATGCATCGGCAGCTGGGAGTGAGCGAGAGCATCTGGGAGGTAAGTATGAGTCTTAGCTTCTATTTTTACTTGAACCCCGACGGACAGATGAGCAATGTCAAGGGCATTGTACCCACGGCCACCGGTATGTGGCAGGTTTTCAGCCGGATTGCAGGGAGTTTTGCAGACCATCTGAAAAAACGTCCGCAACCTAACACATCGGGCCGCTATGGAAAACCCGTGCAGCAATCCCCACTGCACGGGTTTTCTGCCCGGCGGGTTGTCAAACCGCCGGCTGCCTGAAAAACATTCTACTTGTTCATCTTCCGTCCGGTTTTTGGACGGAATATGAACAATTGGATGGGAAGGGGGAGGGCTTTTCTCCGCTCAACACGGTGAAAAGCCGTCCCCCTGCGGCCGTGAGGACGGCACTAAAACAGGACAAATACCAGTCGAATAAACCGACCGGTATTTGTCCTTTGCCGTGGGGATGAGCCCTTAAAGTGGTTGTCTCATTACAGGGATTACTTATGTTAAAGATCTTGCAAGAACAAGCACCAATACAATATGTGGGTCCATAACAGTAATCCTAACCTATTCGAGATTTCCCCTGTTGCTATGGGCTGCATCCGCTCCTCAGGTCACTATAGCTACCAGACACCTTATTTGATTCTCTCCTGTAGGCTGCCCAGCGCTGGTGCGTTTAGCTACAGACCAGTTTGGATTCTCCTGATAGGGCTTTGCCAGCACTGGTTGCGATAGCTACAGACCTGGCTTCTACTGCAGCCTAGTAGAAGCAGTAAAAACGCCTGATTCAAAATTTTAAGCGAAAAACCGGACTGAGATTAAGATGAATTCAATTGTAGTGAGACAACCCCCTTAAGGCCCGATACAACCCCTTTAAGTGCTCAGATTCCGGTCGCATTTGTCTTGCATCTACATTGTGTCTACAATGCAAAAATAAGCAACTTTGCTGGTAGCCCTTAAAAATCCCCTCTGTAGCCTGATCCCAGCCATACTCTATTTTTTCACCACCTAATGTACATCTGGTTTATTAGCAGAAAGTAGATAGAAGGATCAGATTACACAGGGTTTTTTGCTGTCTTTTACCATGGAGAAATTCTTAAAATTCTAGGAAGTTTTTAATTAGGAATTATTTGCTTTAGATATATGTTTTAGATGCACAGGAAAAATAAAGAAAGGTAGTTGAGATGATGAACACAGGATTTAAACACACCATGGAAGCCTTATAGAACCAATCAACCAGCGGTGTAGCGGACGAAGAATGGATGGAGGGTTTAGTCTGCCCAAGGCCTTTACATGAGGGGCGAGTCTCTTTTTGGGCATCGATCCCTTGCCAGGTAAATAAAGTTAAAGGATGGGAATTATCCCAGCTAAACTGTGATCTTCACACCCAAATAAATGAAGGCACACGGTCTCGCCTCCGGTGGAGAGGTGAAGCCTTCTAGTCAGCAAAAGCCACTGTCATCAGAAGCATACTGGTGCCATGGGTGAGGGTACGTCCACAAGATGAGCATTTCAAGTCGGAATCCAAGCGGATTCTAACTTGAAAATCTCATCTAAAACTGGAAGTAAACCATGTCCATTGACCTTAATAGAAAATACGAGTTGTAGTTCATATAAATTGTATTTTCGTCTAAAAAAAAACCTTAGAACATGTTCATTCTTCTGTCATATTCCACAGGGAAAATTTATTGTTGTGGTCAATGGGGTTGTATAAAAAACTAATGTAAAGCAGACGCGGAACTGCATCCAAAACGACATACAGATGCAGATCTGCGCCTAAAACCCCATAGAGATGAATGGGGCCTGCTTTCTGACTTTAAATCCAACGGGAATAAAATAGACCTAAATCCACAAAATACATGTTGAAAACCGCGTTGTCTGATACGGTTGTTAATGGTATATTTTACTCGACGTACCCCAACACTAAACAATAAGGGAGGTGTACAGGACTACTGCCTGTGAACACTCAAGTAAACGACCCAAATTATCCAATCAGGTCTCCGATAAAATTTGAGAATTTGAGAATTGAAATCTTGTTGCGTCATTTTAGATTCACTCTTTTTTTTATTTTTCTATCATATCTCCAATTTTTCAAAAAATGTTATAACTTTTTATTTACTATAACTTAAATAATCTTTCCTTTTGTCTACATTGGGATTCTACAACATAATGGACAGGAAATTGCATTTGGCTAATGAATTCCGAAAATTTTTGACTTTTGTCATTCTGGGACTGATACGACTGAGTTAAATGTCAATTAGGAGTGAAAAATGACAACTCTATTTTTCATTATTGTTGTTGAGCCCAGACTGAAACGCGGTAGTGAACATCTGTCTCTTAACCCTCGAGTGTAAGAACAAGGACACGATTCATAACGGGATGGCCCGGTCTTCTAAATCACAATTCATCCCATGAATGGCCGTCTTATTCCTGGGTCCCATCCAGGCAACCTCCCAACCCCGTCCTCGAGTCAAGAGCACATGGCATTCAGGAAATGGGACAAACTTTTTGTGACAGATGTCATATGAGCTACGGAGAACAAATGAATGAAGTGCCCTGATTGACAATATGTGACCCTGAAGTTCATTTTTGAAAACCCAAAGTCCATAACTAGAAGCAGTAGACTAGAATATAACTATAATGCCCCCAGAGTGGCACTCATGTATGAAACACAGGGAGGAAAATCAAAACCATCTCAATAGGGACAACTAAATCTAAAATCTTATTTTACCATACCATGGTATCAGGGAGATTCCTGGTAATACAGCATTGGATTAGCTACTTTTACTTGTACTTTTATTGTCACAGTTCACGCCGCGGTCCCTGCCTTGGACCGTCGCCGTGTCCGTCCCTGCCATGTCTCTGCTGGGGCTCCCTGTGCAGGGGTCCCGGCGGTCTGTGTTCTTTGCTGTATACTTGCTGTCTGTTGCTCCTGCTTTCTGGGCGGTTCCTGCCCTTTATTGGGTTTTGTGCCTCTAATGCCTTCCTCTTGTCCGGGTGCACCCCTGGATATAAGAGGAAATTCCTGTCTTTGCTTCTGTCAGGCATTGTTGTTGCTTCATGCTGTGTCCATCTGAGCTTCTGCCAGCTTCTCAGGTTTGTTTCTAGTCTTAACTCTCTGAGCATCGCTGGTTCAGATTCCTGCAGTCCTCAGAGCTCTGACCACCTGTCTTTCGTCTTATGCTGTCTGTACCTGCTGTCATCCTTGCCGTTCTACCATACAGATACCTGCTGGATCCTGCCGTTGGTGAACCTGTTCAGTTTCATGTGACTGATGCATATGTTTGTCCTGCTTGTTGTATCAGTCTACCACCGCTTCTGTGCCTGATGTTCCTGTCCTTCACCTCGGCTGTCACCGCAGGTAGCCATGTCAGGGGCAGCGACCTGGGTGTTCCCCGCAGCAAAATCCGTCCTGCTTTGCAGCAGGTTCCGGTGAAAACCAGGGGCCAGTTAGACTCCGCTCCCTGGCGTGGTCTCCAGCACCATCCTCGCCTGCCGGTTGATACAGTAGGATCCACAATCGGTTACCAGCGATCGGCGCCTCAGCGTATGCTGTTACCGTCGGATCATGACACATATCAGGCACTCTTTTTATATAAGGGTTCCTCCTAGTACTGACAGGAATACAGCAGTATTATCTATTGTTAAAATAATGCTTCAGTTTTGCTTGCAGTGTGAAACGTCCACTTTTTTTTTTTACCAGGTCCACATTTTTGTTTTTTACGCAGTAAATTTAGCAGGAGGAATCACGCGGTGTGAAGTCCTGCCTTTGCGGAGCCACTCTATGGGAAAATTGCAGAAATAGGCATGCATATTGCTTAGGAAATTTACAGCCATGATTTAGGGAGCAGTATATGGTGGTGGGAGAGTCCCATTGACAGAACTACATGTGTTGTCCAGGTCATGGCTAGTTTGGTTGAAATATGTCCATCGAGTTCAACCAAGAGTAAGGAAAAATTTTGATTAAGGGAGGGAGATAGGGAGTTTTTTTTTAAACTCAGTTTCCCCTTCTGATGAAGATTGTGGAACCCATAGACCAAGAACCAATCTGCCCTGAGGAAGATTTCATTTTTGATCCCAGAGATGCCATCAGATTAGATCCAGATATTTTATACGACTACAAAAAAGTATTAATTTATTTAGTAAAAGAGTTATCTAAGCCTGCCTTGGAGCCCTCACCTGTTCCTGCTGTGACCAGCTCCTCAGACGGCTATTTCACAGATTAAAGTTCTCTGGTGATAAAGGGGCTTTTCTCTTTGGAGATTAACCCTTTTTTTTCTCCAACAGAGGAGCGCCCCCTTTGTCTTCTGTGGGGTTTTACATAAAATATTTTCCCCCCATACTTTTGTGGGGCCTTTTTATATATTAAATAAATTAATCATGTCCCCCCAAAAGCCGTCTTTTCTCAAGACAAAAAAAGTTAATTCTTAAAACCTCCCCCCATTGGGAGGTCTGGGAAAAATTTAAAGAATAGCTAGTGCGGGCCCAAAAAAAACAAAAAAAACCCTATACTACCTTCCATTCCAGTATATTCTCTCCTGTGTCACGGGGGATGAGTGGGGGATCCCTGGGTCACCGGAGTTTTTGGTAGAGCCAGCAGGGGCAAAATTAAAGGCACACTCTCCTTCACGAGCGCCCACCGCTGGCTTTGCTGTGGGAGACTCCCAGGTGGCTACCACAACTCGCGGTAAAATGTGGGGTGCAAGTTGTCCAAAAAAGGATAGCATCAAAGGCAGAGGACGTGCAATAAGGTCAGGACAGGTGGCAGGCAAAACGAAGTCCATCCGGGAAAACTTAATGTAGCAAAAAACCTTCAAAAAAGCACACCAAAAAAACTGGGGTTAGGGGGAAGTGACCTTATAAAGGGTCCAGCGGCCATTAATTGCAGGTCCGCAATGTGTTGGCGCGCACACATCCTAGGCAGCGGGTACATGTGCGCCGGGCCATGGAGACAGCAGGGGAGGGGAGCAGAGGCATGGGGAGCATTGTGACACCCTGCTGATTTGCTGACGTGGTCATGTGCCTCTGCTTACATACTGTTCGGGCTGTTCACTGTCGAATGGTGATGTAAATGAGTGGCACATGACCACTGCAGCACCCAAATGGGCCCCCCTTAAAAAGAAGAAAAATTTTAAAAGGGGGACCAGTAAAAAAAAAGGGGGGGGGGGGGAAAAAAAGGGGGGAAAAAAAAATTTTATTTCCCGACGCCTTTTTAATTTTTTTTAAAACCCAACCCCTTTTTTGCCTGGGCCCCATTATTTTTTTTTTTTTGAAGGTGAATATGGGGGTGGATTATTTTTTTTGGGGCCTTTGGGGGAAAAAAAATTTTTTCCCGCAAGGCCTCCCCTTGGGGTTAAACCCAAACCCGGGGAAAAAAACCTTTTCCCCGTTTTTTGGGGGGGGGGTTTTTTTTTTGGGGGGCCCAAAAAAATTTAAATTTTAAAAATTTTTTGGGGAAAAAAATTTTTTTTTTTTTAAAAGGGAAATTTTTTTTTTGACCAAAAGGGGGTTTTTTCCCGGCTCCCAACCCCGTTTTTTTGGTTTTGGGAAATTTTAAATTTTTAAAAAAATTTTTTTTTGGGGGCCCAGTTTTGGAACGGGGAATTTTAAAAAAAGTGGTTTCCCCCGGGGTGTAAAAAAAAAAGGCAAATTTCCCCCGGGCTTATATTTTGGGGTGAAGGATGCCACACTACTGGTGCAGCCCCTGGACCCTTGCTCCCTGAAGTATGGAGGCCTGAACAGGCCCTAAAGAGAGGTAACATTAGAGTAGGGTTCCCCTGTTTTTGAGGTCCCCTTGTGTTGGGCAGGGGGGTTTAAGCAGTAAAAATAAGAACCTCAAAACATTTTTCATGTATCCTAAGTAGCAGAAATACTTTTTCAAAAATTCCTATGTGCCTTTTTATAGTTCTTTAGCTAATACTGTGCTGCTGGTATTGGAATATGTATATATATTGCTGCCGCACCAGTGTGCACCTATGCTAATTTTTTTCAAAAAAAGTTTTTTTGGATGTAAAAAAAACAAATATTGTTTTTCACTGGGCAGCTGCGTACTGCGGGTTCCCCTTATTCCCTACTTGCTATCACTCCAAATTGGGATGCATTATAAAGCGCCCCGGGGGCACTTTGAAAATCCCTGAGATCGGGGTGCATGCTGAAGGCATCACATAAAACCCGTTTTATACACGATTTTTATAGCTTCTAGGCGTAACCCAGGCCTTTATTGCGGGAAACAGGCGAGCACTTGAAAAGTGTTTTTCCTGATCCAGAAGTGCGCTTGTAGCAGAAAGCGCGTAAATTAAGACCCCGGGTTTCATAATTCAGGCACCTTCAACTACTAATGGCAATAAAAAAAAAAAGCCTGACGCCCAAAAAAATAAATACATGTCCCCCCATAAATGCTAAAAGTTGATTTTGACCAAGAGCTGCTTTGGGGTTGAGACGGAAATAAATCTTTTTTTTTTGAAACCTTTTTGGAGTAAAATATGGATTTACACCATTGGATTCGTTAAATGCTGGACAAGATTCACCTCAATGCTATTCTGTCTCTCTGCCTTGGCTTGGGAGGGCGTCCGGGCACCAGGGTTGGGCCCCCCCCCAAGCTGCAGCCTTAGCAGAGTGATAAACTGAATCAATCTCTTTAATGAATAGAC
This sequence comes from Phyllomedusa bahiana, assembly GCA_025379985.1. Classification (NCBI taxonomy): domain Eukaryota; kingdom Metazoa; phylum Chordata; class Amphibia; order Anura; family Hylidae; genus Phyllomedusa; species Phyllomedusa bahiana. Next base: position 41,036 of record JAODAL010021622.1, read on the forward strand.
CAAAGGTTTTTTCTCTTTAGTTACATAGTACAAGGTTTTTAAGCCCGCCTCCCCTGGTTAATACCCCGAAATCCACAAGGGAAGAACCAATCTGCTCCCGGGGGGGACCCCCATCTTGACCCCCAAACCCCCACAGCCAGGATCCAGAATTTAAGGTTAGGTTTACAGAAATGCAATGGTAAATATTTCTTTAAAATACTGTAGAATAGGATAGCACACCCATCAGAAAAGGTCTTCTCCTTTTGCTCTAACCCACACCAGTCTCATTCCAGACTTGATTACATTTTTGGAAAAATTTTGGCCCTTAGAATGATGGAATCTGCGGATATTGGAGCAATAACGTGGTCAGACCACGCTCCAGTTAGTGTCATATTCAGAAGTTCGAATTCCTCCACTCGGTTCTGTCACTGGAGACTCAATGAGTCCCTACTTAAAAATCCGTTACATCGGGAGGAGCTGAGACAACATTTAACGGAATACTTTGACATAAATATAGGCTCGGTTCGTACAGCAATTCCATGGGAGGCGCTTTAAAACCATGTTTTTGAGCAAATGGTATAGCACTAGGCACCCCGATTAAAAGGGGCAGCAGAGGAAATGAAAAGAGGTCCCCTTAACTTGGGCGATTGGAGAGGGGATTGGGGACAAGTCCAGATAAGTCCACTTTGAGACGAATTGTATTCTTAAGAGCAAAATTAAAGAGTATAGCAATACATGGAGCTGAAAAAGTGTTGGCGTTCACTAAACAAAAGTACTATAAAAGGGCTAACAAAGCACATACTCTCCTGGCCAGGATGCTACGGGATGATAGGACACGTCTTAATCCACAGGCCTTACGGAATAATGCGGGAGTGCCAATATATGACCCTAAATCTATAGCGGATATCTTCCACTCATATTTTACCAGCCTTTACAATATCCCAAGCACCTTGCCCACTGATGAGGTGGAGCGTAACAGAATGCTAACCGATTTTTTAGCTGCTTGTGGGCTCCCTCGCCTCTCGTTGGAGGCCTTAGACTCTTTAAACGCAGACATAACAGAGGAGGAACTCCTGGATGCCATTAAGAACCTTCTCTCTGGAAAAGCCCCTGGCCCAGACGGGCTTACTTACCTCTATTATCAGGTCCTCCAATCCCAACTGTTTACTAGTACTATATAATTCTTTCTTGCAGGGCTCCCCCATCCCTGAATCTATGTTGCATTCATATATCACACTAATACCAAAACCAGGCGGGGATCCTCTGGAGTGCGGTAATTACAGACCCATAGCACTATTAAATACAGATATGAAAATCTTTACCAAAATCTTAGCGAACAGACTTTCACTCTACATGCCTCACCTGATTCATAAGGACCAAGTGGGATTCATCCCGTGTCGACAGGGAGGGGACAACACCAGAAGAGCCATCGATCTCATTGACATCGTAAAGAGAGGGGACTCTATGCACCTGCTAAGCCTTGATGCAGAAAAGGCATTTGACCGCCTTGATTGGTCATTCATGTTCCATACTCTGCAGGCCTTTGGGATCGGTGGCTCTTTTGTTACCTTGCTCCGGGGGCTCTATTCTAAACCGTCGGCCACCATTCGGTTGCCCCACGCTTTAGCCCCAAAGATAGTGGTTAGCAATGGAACTAGGCATGGATGTCCTCTTTCCCCACTCCTATTTGCCTTATGTATCGAACCTTTGGCAGCGGCAGTCAGGTTGTCCCCAGATATTAGGGGGGTCTTAGTAAAGAGGAGGGAGTTCAAAATTTCGCTTTACGTGGAGGATGTTTTATTAACACTTACTGACCCAATTACCACACTACCTAACCTCCACTCTCTTCTGGATAAATTTAGTATCTTATCGGGATACAAGATAAACACTTCAAAAACGGAAGCTTTGCATGCTGGTATTGCTGATGTCACAGTTGATCATCTCAGGGCAAATTATAGTTATCGTTGGAAGAAGGAAGCCTTGAAGTAACTTGGGATCTTTTTGACACCATGGTATTCTTCACTCTATAAACACATTTTCCCAAAGCTGATCAAAGAAATTAAACAATTACTGGAACGTTGGAATACATTAGCATTGTCCCTCTTTGGCCATTAAGATGTCGGTGTTGCCAAAATTAATGTATTTGTTCGAGACTTTTCCAGTCCCGGTTCCATCAGCAATAGTAAGTAAGTGTGTTACTGGCCAGGAAGTGGAACGGTGGGTTATCAGTGCCAGACATTACCAAATACTACTGGGCAGCGCAATTACCAGTTATTCCAGCTTGGTCACAGCTTTATGCCTATACTAAATGGATGGAACTCGAAAAATTATGGATAGCCCCTGTCCACCCCAATTCGTTACTATGGGCAACCACAAAAAATAAAACAGATATTTCATTATTGAACTCTATGTCCTTGACAAGGTCTGTGTGGCAGAAATGTTATAGAAGATTCCAGCTTTGCTCTGATGCATCTCCTATGACATCGTTTCTGTCTCATCCACAACTAGGTGGGGGTGGGATGAATGACAGATGGAGAACCTGGTTTGAAGGACAGTTGTTTCGCTTTGCCGATATAGTTGATCCACGCACCTTGGGACTTAGATCTTTCCCAGAGCTGCAGTCTGACTTTAGTTTGCCATCCTCCAGTCTCTTTTCATAGTTACAAATTAAACATTATATGTGTTCAGTATTAGGTGCAGATAGAATTTCCAAACCCACTATTTTTGAACAGATCTGCAGATCAGGGTCATCCACCAGGGGACTGATCTCAGTCATCTATCAGATGTTGATATCTCCCGACCAGGACACTACAACTTCACACACATATATGTCCAAGTGGGAAAGTTTCCTGGGATCACCTCTGTCTCAGGAGGAATGGCAAAGCATTTGGTGTCAGGCATCTAGGTCTTCTGTATCATTTCAGAACAAAGAAAATCCATTTAAAATATTGATGTTTTGGTACCACACACCCGCCTTATTGCACAGGCTAAACCCATCTATTCCGGATGTGTGCTGGAGGTGTGGGGAATCAGGGGCTGATGTCCCGCACGTATTCTGGACCTGTACAAGGATAGCTCCTTTCTGGAGGCAGGTTCAGTCGTTGGCCTTTGAAGTCCTTCAAGTTTGGATCCCTCTTACACCTCGGACATACATTTTGAATGTTCCATTTCCCTCCTTGGGTCGTAGCCCCTGTGGGATCGGGACTGTTTATGGTATATATGCTGTAAAAACTGCAGCCCAAATGGCTTGGTAGCTACTAAATAGATGGAAGCAGACCTCCTCTCCTTCTAGAGAGGCTCTGTGCTCCCGTATAAAGGACATCAGGGATACGGAATATCTTACGGCCCTTAAAAATTATGAGCTGGACTCCTTTGACGCAGTATGGAAGGCTTGGGAATATTATTGTGATCTCCAGGATTTCTGATCTTGCTTATTTTCTATGTAAGTTCATGCTGCTGATCTACTTTCACTTGGCAGTTGTTATTCCCCTTTGTGTCTTGTCTCGTTTTATCCCTAAATGTGCTATTTGTCTTTTCTCTTTTTCCTTTTTTTATGTCAGCCCTATATATTTGCAATACTTTTGACTTATTGCTGGTACTTGATAAGTGATGATAATATTATGACAAGTTGTATGTTATCTGCATGTTATTTGTTATTACTTTCATATTTTCTGCAAAATCTAATAAAATACAGTTAAACAAAAAAAAAATACTGTAGAACAATAAGAGTTGTAACCGCCAGACCTCTCTCATCGCGCCAAACTACTCTTGTCCATGCTACCCTATTTATGTTGGTTAGGAAAGTATTGGTACTCGCATGGGACATATTGGTTCCTTTTCTGTCATTAAAGAATTTTAACATTTCAACAAAGTCTATACAACGCAAAAAGAAGCAGGTAGACTAAGTAAACAGAGCGTCAAACTCTCAGCTAAAAAACTGGAGGAACCAGGTAGATTAGATTTGAACTAGCAGCAATCATTTCGCAACCAGCCGGTAGATAGCAAAAAAACAAGCGGGGAGCAGTTCAAGTAAAATTGTCCCACCCTAGCGACACCTGATTATCACACAGTCTGGATGGGTGATCTCTTCTGTGACTCATTATTACATTGAATCCCAATACTGGAACAAATTAGCTGCATGAACTGCACTCCTACAAAATGCAATCCCAGAAAATGCATAAAACGCTTCACAACTATGCTACTGTCTATAGGAGCAGTATTATAGTAGTTATATTCTTGTACATAGGGAGCAGTATTATTAGTAGTTATATACTTGTACATAGGAGGGCAGAATTATATTAGTTTATTATTCTTGTACGATAGGAGGCAGTATTATAGTAGTTACTATTCTGTGTACATACTGCAGGAGAGTATTATAATAGTTATAATCGTGTACATTGGGGGGCAGTATTATAGTAGTTATATTACTGTGTAATAGGGGACAGTTTATTATAGTAGTTTTATTCTTGTACATAGGAGCAGTATTATAGTAGTTAGTATTCTTGTACATGGACGCAGTATTATAGTAGTTATATTCTGTGTACCATAGGGGGAGTATTGATTGGTAGTGTATATTCTTGGTGTACCATTAGGAGCTGAAAGTATTATAGTAGTTATATTCTTGTAATAGGAGGCAGTATTATAGTAGTTATAATTCTGTCGTACATACTGCAGGTGAAGTATTATAATAGTTATATTTCTTTGTTACATAGGGGGCCAGCTATTATAGTAGTTTCTATTCTTTGGTACCATAGGGGCGAACAGTATGTATAGTTAGTTATATTCTCGTTTGTACCATAGGCAGCTGTATTGTTAGTAGTTATATTCTTGTCTACATTGGGTGGAGTATTATTGTAGTTATATTCTTGTACTAGGAGCAGTATCTAGAGTAGTTATATTCTTGTTAATAGGTAGGCAGTATTATAGTAGTTATATTCTGTGTACATAGGTGCAGTTATTATAGTAGTTATATTCATGCTACAGCAGGGGCAGTATTGTAGTAGTTAGATATTCTTGACATTAGGGGGCGTGTATTTATAGTAGTTATATGCTCTGGTGTACATAGGAGCGCAGTATTATAGTAGTTATATTCTTGTACTTAGTAAACACAGGTACGTGCACAAATCAAAAACAATTAAAAGCGGTGCGAGAGAAGCGCACCTCGTGCGGGTAAACTTTTAAATGGAGGTGAATAATGCAGTAACTTAGTCGCTCACCTCTTGAAGGTTGTGCAAAGATGGCCAAACTATATAATAGCAGATCATTAATAACGATCCCGGGGATCGTGTCGAGCTGCCGTACAAAACCAGGCCATAGCATCGGTTAAACCTCAGCAGAAATTCTTGGTGGTCTCCGGAGCAAATTGAATAGAAACAAAAGGTAATCCCTTTTCAAAATTTAGTACGGCAAGAGCAGGGAGAAACTAGGCTCTGGACAGCGGCTGCAGAACATTGGAAAGGAACAAGAGAACATGAGGCAGCTTTCGTCACTTTAAAGTGGCTTTTTATTGTCCAAAGAAAAATAAATAGAATAAACAGACTGCGTTCGCGAGGTATCTCCCTCGTTCCTCAGTAGCATATGTTTTAAATACGTGTCCACAGTGCCCTTATATATAAAGTTAACTGTCACATGATCCACAGTCTAAAAAAAAAAAAATATGCAAAAACATATGCCAACCAAACAACAACAAAAAAAACCAAAAAACAAAAAACATATGCATATGGTTTTTTTTTTGGTTTTTTTTGTTTTTGTTGTTTGGTTGGCATAATAAGTTTGAAAAGGGATTACTTTTTGTTCTATTATTCTTGTACATAGAGGCAAGGTATCTATAGTCAGTTATATTCTTGTACATTGGGGCGTATTAGTGTAGTTATATTCTTGTACATGAGAGGACAGTATTATGTAGTTTATATGCTTGTACATGGAGGCAGTATCTATAGTAGTTATATTCTTCGTTCGCATAGGAGTGCAGTTTGTATAGTAGTTATATTCTTGTAATAGGTGCAGTATTATAATAGTTATATTTCCTTGTGTACATAGGAAGCGGTATTATAGTAGTTATATTCTTGATGACATTAGGAGGCAGTAGTAATATAGTATGTTGTATTCTTGTACATAGGAGTTAGTATTATAGTCAGTAATATTCTATTTAAATAGGTAGCAGTTTTGTCAGTTGTTTATATTCTCTGTAGCATAGGGGCAGTATTATGTAGCTATATTCTGTGTACATGAGGGTTAGCTAGTAGTTATTGTAAGTATATATTCTTGTACATAGGAGCAGTATTATGGTAGTTATATTCTTGTATATAGGGGAGAAGTATTTAAAGTAGTGTTATATTCTTGTACTTAGTAGGCAGTATTATAGTAGTTATATTCTTGTACATAGAGGGCAGTATTTTGTAGTTTTTTATTGTACTTAGAGCAGTATTATGTTAGTTTATATTCTTGTATATAGGGTGAGCAGGTGTAATAGTAGTTATATTCGGGTGTGTACATAGGAGCAGTTCACATAGTAGTATGTCGCTTGTAAAAGGAGCAGTATTATGCGAGCAGTTTATTCTCTTGTTATAACGGCGAGAACGTATTATAGTAGTTATATTCTGTGTACATAGGAGGCTCAGTAATTTAGTAGTTATATTCTGATGTACATAGGAGGCGAGTATTATAGTAGTTATATTCTTGTAAATGGACTGGCAGTATTTCGTAGTTATATTCTTGTACATAGGAGGCGTCAGTATGTATAGTAGTTATATTCCTTGGTACATAGGGACGGCGTATTATATTTGTTATATTCTTCTACATATAGGGGCAGTATTATTGGTATTATGTTCTTGTACATAGGAGGCCAGTATTATTAGTTGTTATATTCTTGGTTCATGAGTGGACATTATTATTAATAGTTATATTCTGTTGTACATAGGGGGGCAGTGCTATATGTAGTAGTTATATTTCTGCAATTGGGGCAGTAATTATTGTAGTTATATTTTGTGTACATAGGGGCTCAGATATTATAGTAGCTACATATTATTGTACATAGGGGCAGATCCTATTATTATTATTATTATTATTAATTATTAAGTACGTTAAAGCGCCATGTGATTGCCAGGGGTGGGGGGGGGAGTTCATTACATAACATAAAGTCAAACGAGTTACAATGATTAAGTGATAATGACAATTGGCGCAGAAAAGAGGGAGTGGGACCCTACCCGCGGGGCTTGCAATCTACAAGGAGTGCGAAAGAGACAGTAGATGAGGGGCAGACATGTTTGTGTGGAGGAAGTAGTGACAACAAGGTTAAGATGTAAGGTTAGGCATGCCGCAAGAGATGGTTTAAGATCTTGTGCTCTTTTGATAAGTGAGTGAAAGTGAAGGAGGAGTCTTATGATGTGGGCAGTGAGTTCAGTAGTGTGGGTGAAGCAGGGGGAGAAAGTCTTGGAGACGTTGTGGTGAGGAAGCTGATAAGGTGTGAGCAGAGGAGGAACGGTCCTGAGAGGAGCGAAGATTGCGTTGAGGGGAGATATTTGGAAATTAGGGCAGAGATGTTATGGAGGGGAGTGGTCATGGAGAGCCTGGTAGGTCTGGTTAGTAAGCTCTGAACGAGAATTCGTCTGGGCAATGGGAAGCCAGTGAATGGATTGGCAAGAGGAGGAGAGGCAGAGGCGTAGTGATGGTGAGAGGTGGATAAGACGGGGCAGCAGAGTTAAGCGACGGGATTGGAGGGGAGCGAGGGTGACTAGCTGAGGACGGCCACAGAAGAAAGAATGTTCCAGTAGCTATTCTAGGCGGGAGATGACAAGGGCATGGACCAGCATTTTAGTAGTGTCATAGTTGAAGAATGAGCGGATGCGAGAGATGTTTTTCACGGTGGGAGGCGGCAGGCAGAGGTGAGGGTTTGGATGTGTGGTTTTTTTGAAAGGATAGAGCAGAGTCTAGGTTTACCCCAGGCAGCGGACTACTTGCGGAAAAAACAGGTGAGTGTGTAGGCCTGTGTTGACTGAGATAGAGAGTTCTAGGGGCCAGGGTAGAGTTGCCTTGGAACGGTGAAAGATGAGTTCTGTTTTCTCAATTAGTTTTAGGAGACGCTGATGAGAAGAAGGAGGATATGGATGATAGACATTCTGGGATCCGGGACGAGTAGAGGAAGTGACAATCTGGGCGGAGATGTAAATGTTGGGTATCGTCATCATACAGGGTGGTAAGGAACGCGTGTAGATGCTCTGAGCTGATCCGAGGGCCAAGCAGAGTTGTAAGAGAGAAGGAGTAAAGGACCCTATGGCTGACCCCTGAGGGAAACAACTGAAGAGGCGGTCTGGGGAGGAGGGTGGAGCGAGAATGAGAGGAAAGCTGAAAGTCGGCCGATCAGTGAAGGTACGAGGAGATCCAGGAAAGAGCCAAGTACGTGATGACGAGGGAGGACGAGGAGTTTTGTAGCAGGAGGGAATGGGCGACAGTGTCCAAGGCAGAGGACAGGTCTAAGAGGAGGAGCACAGAGTTAGTGGCATGAGGCTTGTGCAGTTACTAGGTCCATTAGTGACTTTGGTCTGGCGAGTTTCGGTAGTGTGATGGCGGTCGCGAATTCCAGATTGTAGTGGGCAAGAAGAGAGTTGGCAGGAGAGGGGGGGGAGGTAGCTGATGATAGACGTGCTGCTCGAGGAGGTTGGAAGCAACATGGGAGCAGTGAGATGGGGCGAGTAGTTGGACAGAGAGTAGGGTCAAGGGTGTTTTATTAAGGATTGTGAGTGGATAGTAGCCATGTTTAAGGACGGTAAAGGGAAGACGCCAAAGGTTAGTGATAGGTTGTTGAAGAGATGGAAGTGAGGCTGGAAAGGATAGAAGCAACTGGAGGTCAGGGATGATGTGGGATGGCAAGTGGCATCAAGACTACAGGTAGTGAGGTTGGATTTGGACAGTTAATGAGGAGAGCTTGTCATGAGGTTGACAGTGGGGAAGAACAGTTAAGGGGGGAAGAGCAGTTTTGCAAGGGTAGGGTGGGTGGTTGGGGGACTGCGGATGAAGCTTTCTCCTGATGTGGTTGATCTTCTGAAGGAATGAGGCAAAGTTTGTCTGCTGTAAGGTGGGATGGGGGAGGAAGGTGCTGGTGGACGGAGAAGAGAGTTGAAGGTTTGAATAATAGTCTGGGGTTGTGGTACAGGGAAGAGGATATCGAGAGTGGTGAAATAGTCTGTTTGGCTGTAGTGAGTGCAGATTTAAATGGATGCGGAAGTGTACATCAGTGAGTGAGTTTTCTTACAGCGGCGTTTTTTGGCAGCTCTGGAAGCTCGCCTCAGCTTGTTTAGGTGGAGTCTGGTGTGACAGGGTTGTCTGTTGATTTTGAGGGGTTCGTTGTGTGTGAGAGGAGCGAATGATGATTGTGTGGTTGTAGAAAGTGGTGGCTGCCGTCGCCTGGGATAATTAAATGAGGAGATAGTGAAAGGAGGTGCAGAGAGTTCAGCGAGAGTGAGACGGTTGAGGGCTTTGGTAGGTTCCTGCGGGGAATCGTACTAGGATATGAGACAGAGAGCAGGTGGGGTGGAGTCCGATGAGTGAGAAGGTTGAGGAGATCTGTGTGTCCGGATATGGGGTGGGGGGAGTTTGAGAAGTCAGATAGGGTGGCAGAGGCGTGAGTGAGAGACTGGTCCAGTGTGTGTCCATCTTTGTGAAGTGGCTCTGAGGTACAATGGGAGAGGTGTTCTCAAAGGAGGAGCTCAAAGTGAAAGGAGCTTGTTGGAGCAGAGTGGGAGTGTCGATTGGGAAGTTGAAGTCTCCCATGATGATAGTGGGGATGTCGGTGGAGAGAAAGTGGAGAAGCAAGGACTGCAAAGTGGTACAAGAAGGCAGTGGCATGGACCTGGCGGTTCTCGGTAGACAACTGCCACTTGGAGGTCGGAGGGGGCGTAGGCAGATGCGGACATGAGTGCCACCTCAAGGAGAAGAGTGTGAGGAAGGGAAGAGGTGGAAGAAGGGGACAAAGGAGAGCAGAGGTGTCAGACAGGAGGACGGCCGACACCTCCACCATGTTGTTACCAGGGCGAGAGGTACTTGGTAGTGTGGGAAAGCATGGGAGGCGCTCTAACAATAGAGAGAGAGTGCGGCAGGGGAGGACAGTGTACAGAGGGGGTCAGCCAGGTGTTTCAAGTCAGACCATGGAAAGATTAAGTTGCGTGAGATGAAACAGTTCCTGTATGTATGAGAGTTTATTACATACAGACCGTGCTTCCAGAGGAGGCTCCAAGGAGAGGTAGGGTGATGCATGGGGTTCAGTAGGTGTGTATCAGGTTGGGGATTAGGCACGAATTGTGTAGTGGTGAATCTGTTCGAGGAGTGAGGATATGGTAGGGAATGTGCTGGGGGGGCCGTGGTTGGGGGAATATGTCCCCAGAAGCCAGAGGAGCAGTGAGAGGCGTGAGCTCAGGTGGAGTAGGATAGACTGTAGTTTGGCCCAGGGTTTGTTTGGTATGGAGGGCAATAACAGTGGGGAAGAGGATGGTGGCAGCAGACAGGTGTGAGGGTAGAATGTAGGGGGAGATGTAGAGTTCATTGTTCAGCGAGGGAGTTTGGGGATAAGCACTAAGTGTGAGGAGAGAATATAGTGTTATATTCTTTAACATAGGGGGCAATATTATAGTAGTTATATTCTTGTACATAGGGGGCAGTATTATAGTAGTTATATCCTTGTACATAGGAAACTGTAATATATTAGTTGTATTGTTGTACTTAGGAAGCATATAATAATTATAATAGTATAATGTATATTATATTATAATAGTTTTCCTCCCCCAATAGTTAAGTGCATTACTTAGCATAAAACATTCACGAACATAAGAAAATACTCCTCCCAGGGTAAGTAGTTTATAAAATCTGTGCTTCATCCTAAGGAATGATTGGCATGATACCGAGAAGAAGAAAAGGCATCTAATAAAACCAGTCTAGATTGAATGTTTATGGCACCGCTGCTCTTAGTATTAATTGTCCATGGAATCGCTCCTCAATTAATTCACAACACATGGACATTCTATGAAGCTTCTCAGCTGTTAATATGTTGGCACCACTCGACATACAAACCATTTTTCCTGATCTGAAGCGTCTGTTAGTGAAATCTCTGCCCCATCACAACACCCGTCATCCATTTCACATGCCCTTACAAAAATACGGCCGGCCAGTGTTATAATTCCATTGTGCTCTTCAGCGTGTGCATGAAAGATTCGAAGATGAGGTATGCAACGAATTCCTGTCAAGGCAAGTAGCCTAAAATTCACACGCTACGCGGATTAACCTGTGTCAACACAAAAACGTACAGAAACCAAAACACTTCAAGGTAGGATGATCACAAAATGCAGACTCTATGAAGAATGACAAGGATTGTCAAATCCAATATGACATAGAAAGCAGCGAGCACAACCACCAAGCTCAACCCTGACCAGATAGAGCGGTGAGATGTGTGCAAGGTGTCACGTTGTACGGCACATGAAGTGTGCACAGGCAGGACGAGATGAAAGACAGGTCCGGTGGATATCATCCCGGTGTCCAAATACAGAGTCAGGGAAGGCGGAGAGGAAAAAGTCACCCTGTCACGTTATCACTCCACATAGGAGATGAAAGATAGTTTCCAAAAGTGAGAAAGATCATAAATATTCTACCGACAATATGAAACACATTCCCCGACACTCTGTAAAAGGAAAGATCTGCTGAACAAACAATGAACGCAGCTATTACATTATACAAATGCTCATAAAACAAGCCACAATTATAAACTTCCTTGTGTGGTTATATCTAGCTTTTTGATCAGGAGTGTATTAACTAGAAGCAGGGACTGGAAAACTGCTTCTCCTGCTTGCCATGACACTCTCAAGTGTTCCTGAAGCCCACGCTGCAGAGAGATACTAGCTGTATACATCCATATGCAATCAGCTCCCCCTAGTGGTGGCTGCAGGCAGATAAAATTTCTTAACTAACAGTAACAGTGAAACAATAAAAAACCTAACAAAAAAATAAAATATACACAAACCACCCAACAGAAAAAGGCTACTATCTCCACCATCTTGAATTAAATAAGCTGAAGAAAATACATTTAGGGGAAAGAAGTACAAGCATATAAGAGCTAATGCGATATAAAAACATACTTAGCCATAATATCGCATTAGGGTGTTATATGCTTTTACTTCTTTGCCTAAATGTATTTTTCTTCAGCTTATTTACTCATAGATGGTGGAGAGTAGTAGCCTTTTCTGTTGGGTGGTTTGTGTATATTTTATTTTTTGTAGTTTTTTTATTTTTTCACTGTTATTGTTTTATATTATTTGGTGTAATAAAGACTGATTTTTCTATAAGGCTGTTGTCGGTATTTATTTGTTATTTACTTTATGGTTTCAATATTGGTTGCCCGGTTTTTTGTAGGCTTATTTCTTAACTAATAGGTAAGAAACACAGATTTCAATGAAATTATGAACTTCCGAAATTTGGACCTAAAATGGAATGATTGGCTGAAAAACTGTCCCAAAATTGACACTAAGGGGCCGATTTATCAATAATATCTAATATTTAGACGGTCTTAAAATGAGCACCTTTTATTGATGGTGTTGATAAATCCGGCACATGTTCAGACTGTTTCGCCTAAGGTGACACAATCTACAAGGTGGCTAACTCTAAGCCACTACTTGCATCAAAATTCTGGCACAAGGTAAGTCACGGCCTCTTTCTGCTGAGCAATATCCCCTTTAATATGATCATGCCCCTTTTGTCAGACACGTCTAGAAATTGTCTAAAACACATCATAAATGTGTCAGTATTTTGGCGCAAATTGCCCCAGATTTCTGGTGCAATTCCAATAATAAATATCTCCTTCGGTGTCTGATTGATGGGGGGGTTCTCACCGCTGGACCCTACTTATCAGAGGATCAGTGTCTCCTATGTGACTAGGAGCAGGATTAGAGTGCACGGCTTGCCGCTCGATTTAATATCTATGAGCGCTATGAACAGCTATCTCCATGAGTCCCTTAAAAATTGCCTGGAACAGTTCTCTTTGGATGAGGGACTGGGTTCCCCCATTTTGGTGATCGGACAGAGTCCCAGCAGTGGGTTCTCCAATACCCAGAGCATGGTGTCTGTCACTCCTTTACACAAAGAGGCTCAGCTGTGGATCTTGTTGGGGTCCATAAAACTGATATATATTTGCAGCCCTAATTATTGAAATGCCCATAGACTCTTTAGATTTCTCTGACTTGGAGAATTATTGAAAATATGTAATAAAGGAGAAGTTGTTCCAGCAAAAGGGCCACAGCATGCGTCATGACGGTGCACCCCGAAATGTCATATGTATCACATGGTCCCTGTACAAATTTCATTATATTCTGTAAGATATAGAGAGTATTTTAAGCTTTCTGCACTGAATCATGTTTTGCTGTGTTACTATTAATCTGCTGATATGTTATCTGGAGCTACATTAACTCTGGGAACAGATGAAGGAAAACAGAGTTTCAGCCGGGTAACGTATGTCAGCTGTGCAGAACAATTAGGCCAAGTCCACACAGCATATCTGACGCCATCTTGACATTGCTGGATCAGCAGGACCGTGGTTATTGGCCCCGATTTGCGCAAAGGCCGCAGTCGGTGTTACGATTTGCCATCAGCCGCGTACATCGGATGTACAGAGCCGACGGGAAATCCGAGCAGAATCTGGTAGAATATAGAACACGTTGCATATTCCGCCGGATTTAAAACCAGACGGTAAAAAAAATCTCTGCTGTATAGACTACAGCACAGATTTGTAACTGCTGTCTATGCGGCACAGAAATACCATTGGATTTTTGCCGGATTAAAAATACCGAATCCGAAGAAAAACCAACGGTATTCCTGCGCTGTGTAGACATTGCCTTACCAAGCCAAGAAGGAGGGAACGAAGCAAGGAAGGCTAGAAAGAAGCAAAAGAATAAAGGACGGGAGAAAGGAAAGGAAATAGAAAGTAAATAAATTAGAAAGGAAGGAAAGAACGGAGGGTAGAAGGAAAAAAAGAATGAAGGAATGAAAATAGGAAGAACCAAATGGAGAAAGGTAGGAGAAGGGAGGGAAGTAGGAAGGAAGAAAGAGGAGAAGGACAAAAGAAACAGGAAAAAAGCAAGAAGGAAGATGAGAAGGACAAAAGACATAGGAAAAAAGCAAGAAGGAAGATGAGAAGGACAAAAGACACAGGAAAAAAGCAAGAAGGGAAATGAGAAGGACAAAAGACATAGGAAAAAAGCAAGAAGGGAAGTAAGAAGGACAAAAGAAACAGGAAAAAATCAAGAAGGAAAATGAGAAGGACAAAAGAGACAGGAAAAAAGCAAGAAGACAGAGGAGAAGGACAAAAGAAAGGAAAAAAGAAGGGAAAAAGGAAAAAATGAAGGAAGGAAAAGAAAGGAAAAAAGGGGAAGAAGGAAAGAAAAAGGAAAAAGGAACAGGGAAAAAAAGCAATGAAAAAGTGGAATGATGGAAGAAGGAAAAAGGAAATTAGGAAAAAAGAAGGGGGAAAGAAAAAAGGAAAAAAATAAGAATGAAGGAATAAAAATAGGAAAGAAACAAGCACAGAAGGAAGAATCAAAGGATGAAAGGAAGGATAAAGAAGGGGAGGAAACAATGAAAGAAGAAGAGTAGTAAATATGGAAGGGAAGAAAAGAAAGGAATGAAAATAGTAAAGTAAAGCAGGAGTGAAGACAAAAAGGAAGGAAGGATGGAAGAAAAGTGGGAATGGAATATAATAAATAAGGAAGAATAAAAAAAGGAAAGAAATTATGAAGAAAGGAAGAAAAGGAGGAAATATGGGAAGAAAATACAAACTCCTTTGCTACCCAGGACTCCAGCACTGCAGTGAACAATGCTAACCACTGAGCTGCACTGTGCTAACCACCGAGCCACTGTGCTAAAAACTGAGCCACTGCGCTGTGCTAACCACTGAGCATTCTGCTGCACTATGCTAATCACTGAGCCATCGTGTTGTACTGTACTAACCACTGAGCCATCCTGCTGCACTGTGCTAACCAGAGCCACTGTACTGCACTGTGCTAACCACTGAACCACCACGGTGCACTGTGCTAACCACTGAACCACCACGGTGCACTGTGCTAACCAATGAGCCGCTGCTGAGCCAGTGCTGCACTACGCTGACCATTGATCCACCATGCTGCACCGGAAGCTTGAAATAACACATGACCCAGCGCACCGAGCTATCCACTGAGCCATCTTGTTGCACTGTACTAACCACTGAGCCACTGTGCTACACCAACTTAACCACTGAGCCACCGTGCTGTACTGAGCTAACCACTGAGCCACTGTACTGCACAGAGCTAACCACTGAGCCGTCACGTTGCACTGTGCTAACCACTGAGCCATCATTCCTTTAAGAATGAATTAATGGAGAGAGGGAAGAAGGCTGGGTCATAATAGGAAGAAAGGAAGAAAAGGGGGAAGAAGAAAAGAGGTTCTACTATAACAATCATAACTTTCTTTAGAAGAGGGAGTGATCACTGTACAGATAGAAGGAATATAAATTCAAATGTTTTCCCTGACGCTGGAGCCATCTATAGGAGCACACGACTGTGCCCCCGGCCTGTATCCCTACGGTCATCAGCGTACGACTACAGAGACGTTACATTCTGCAGGTGCAAGAAGCAGCAGCTGCCCGGAATTACTCGTCCCCATCAGGCAATCGCTCCTGCTTGTAAAGGGAAAGATGTGTAATCCAGGCGTGCAGTAGGGTATGGTGCGGTATACAGCTGTACATGTGAGGGCCCCACCTCAGTGATGCGCCCAGGGTTGGGCCCCATTTGGCCATGGTCCAGCCATATGTGTACCCTCAAGCCTTGCAGTAGTTTAGGTGTATAATAAGAATCCTTATTGGGTGTACGTTGGAAGCTTCGGATCATGTGCAACGTACTGTGAGCAGTTTTCCATTAGAGAAGCGGCTCTGCCAATGTTTCTGCTCCTCGCTGGGAACCAGTCTCCCCCAGCTGCCCCCATCGCTCCAACATGATTATAGCCAATAATTCCATCTCCACACAACGTCTGTTCTCTCTTACTCAGGGATCAAAACCACACAAGCGATTAGCAGTGAAGTGAAATCACGGTGCTGGGCTCGCCTCAGATGGCTTCGGAAATATTCGAGATCTTGGAGCGAAGCGTTGTCAAATATTTCTATTTTGTTCTTTTATTTCATAATAGCAGATATTGTAATAACCCCTCTATGGAAATCTCTATGCGCCGTCGTATGCCAAGCGAGATGTGTTACCAAACAGCCCGCTGCTTCCAGAATATGGGATTTACAAGATAGAGCCGTATAATAGGAAAAATACAGCCCTCACCCACTAAAAATGAAGAAAATACCTTATAAGGTGGAGGCCACGAAACAGTCAACAAAACCGATCTGCAGGTTACCCTGAAAGTAATACCGTCTGGGGATTCTGTTTTCAGGATTGAAGCAGAAGAGACGCAAATTTTGTCTCCCCTGCTTATTCCTTGATATAGGTTACAGGTACAGACGTAGCAAAGCTAAACTTGACAGATAACATAGTTACATAAGGCTGAAAAAAGACAGACGTGCAACCAGCTCAGCCTATTGTGCTATAGTGTTGATCCAGAGGAAGACAAAACCCCCCATGAGGTAGAAGCCAAATGTCCTTAAAGGGGTTGTCTCACTACACGGATTCATCTGACAGTCTTGTTTTCTTGGTTTCATTTTGAATTCAGGGGCTGTTTTTGGGCTTTTTATAGGCTGCATAAAGCCGGGTCTGTCTTAGAAAACCAGGCTGGCAGCCTTCGGGAGAAAATAAAGGTCTGTAGCTAAGCAACCCAGTGTGGCAGCCTATCAGGAGAGATTGAACAGGTCGTGCTATAAAACCATGCAGGCACCCCATCAGGGGTTTTAACAGGCTGTAGTTTAAAAAACCAGTCCCAGGCGATCAGGAGAGTTTTAACAGGTCTGAGCTATAAAACCCATATTTGAAGCCTATCAGGAGAGATTGACAGGTCGTAGCTATAGCGCCCTGGGGGAGCTGATGCAGCCCTTACAAGAGGGGATTTAGGAATGGGTAGGAAAATTTTTAATGGACTTGTTAAGTGACTTGTTTTTGAAAGATCTTTAACATAAAAAGCAATCTTTGTAGTGAGACAACCCCTTTAAATAGAAAGGTAAGAGCAGTGTTGGAATGGGGTGCCTGAGGCCCATCACTGGAGTTGATTCTCAGGGCCCAAGGGTGGAGTTTATTCTTGAGGCCCACCAATGTAAGTTATTATTGGGGCCCACCCCCACAGCTATTGTACATGACTGCACGTGACTCTTTCACTCTGCCTCACTTTCACTGCCTTTCTGCCATTTCCAGAGGTCCACCATGACCAGAGCCTCATCACAACCAGAGGCCCACCATGTCCAGGGGATCACCATACCCAAAGGCCCCATGCCCCATAGCCTCAATGAGAGGCCCCCCTTTTACGGGGGGCCCACTATGCCGACCCACCAGACCGAGCCTCATCACAACCGGGCCCACCATGCCAGGGATCCCATACCCAAAGGTCCCCCCATGCCATAGCCTCACCTTTACCGGCCCCACTATCCCCAGGGCCCATCGTGCCAGAGGCCACCATGACCTAGCCCCCATGTGTAGAGGCCGCCTGTGAGCCATACCAGTGCCTACCTCACTACACAAGATTAGATCCAAAGCCATTACTGATTGGGCGTCCCAGGAGTAAGACCCCAGTCTCACCTTAAAAATCAATATAAATCAATGAAAATCTGTTTTTACAAGGGTTGTCCATGTACAGTTATTTTGTTACAAGGGTCCCTAACAATAAGCTGATAAGGGGCCCATTTTACTTAGAAAATTTTGTCGAATTTTGGGAAAAAATTTTACCAATAACTTTTTACTTTTTTAAAACCACATTTATTATGTATTTTATGCTTTTTAAAAAATTTTCTGCTCCTTTTTAACAATTGGCATGTTTGGGGGAGTGACTTCAAAGCACACAAAACCTCTTTTGCATACTGTTATTGTAAAAACAACGCAGAATATAGTAGACAGAGTTTTTCCCAGTGTAAGAGTACGATTTAAGGCCCCCCCCCGGCACAGGGGCTTCCCAGCTCAGAAGCAGAAATTTCCAGAGCTGTAACTATGATCCCTTGCTGAAAAGGAGCCGACTTGGCCTGATTTCATCCTGTATTAAAAAGGGCTATTTTTTTTTTTCTTAAACAAATTCGGGTGAAATGCTTTCATTTTCCCATCCCTATTTGGAATTATTATTTTTAGGGGTTTTTTTAATTTGGTTTTTAAATACTTCATAAGGTTAAAAAGGTGTTTAGCCCTCTTTAGTATCAAAAAGTTTTTGTAAATGTACCCCAAAAAAAACTGGGGGCGCAAACCCGGGGAGTGTCAGGCTGGCCCCCGTGCCCCGCAGGTCGGGTTGGGGCGCAGCCGGACTCCCCTGTCCCCCCTGCTCGGTGGGATGGCACCCGGTCCGCATATGGGCCCGGGGCACTCGCCCCCCCCGAAGCGAGTACTCACCTAACCAGCTTCCAGCTCCTCTCATCCCCGCCGGTGTGTGCCCCCCCCCGCCCTCTAGGGTGCGTGCATGGCAGCTCTCAAAGTTTTAAAAAGGGACAACGTCCCTAATTGGCTGATTGCCGCGCTACCTTATTAACGGTACCCCCCCCCGACCTTCCTTGCCGGATCTCTGTGTCCCCAGTGCGTAGAGAAAGCTTCCAAATGTGCCCTGACTATCGGTTTTTTTCCGCCCTCTCAAGATTCGGTACCTCACTCATCCTTGGAGCCACTGCAAGCAAGTCATGCCATGGGAAAGCGACCTGGTAGTTTCCCGCCGCAGAAAGGGTCCACCCCCGCTTTGCGGGGGTTTTTGGTGAAAAACCGGGTGCTACTTAGATTTGCTCCCTGGTGCGGCTTAGACCATCGCTTGCGGTGGCCCCAAGGTCCATACCACCTGCCGAAAACCTTAGATCCGGCCATGGATCCCGCCAAGGTGCCTTGCCCAGTGTCACGGACCCCCCAAAAGTCGTTCAGCAGTCGCAGCAGATTGTAAACAGGCCGAACAGCTGATTTTGCTCACCCCATGATGCAGCAGCCCCTCGTATCCAGCAGCAGTCGCAATCTCCGGCCGGGTGGCCCTCCCCCGGGTCCCGTCGGCGACCGGGGGGTCCCAAGCTCGGGCGGGTTTTACCATCCAAGTTGGGGCGGGGACCAAAAAACTCTGCGGGGGATTCATCACCCGTGCTCCATGCACTCAGCTGAGGGGCCCGACCAATTTTAAATGGGGGTTTCAAGGTGACGTTTTCGTTAGCCTCCTCTAGCAGGAAAAAAAAAAAAAGGAGGAGGGGGGCACAAAGCGTTATACTGTAGACAGGGGGGTATATTTCTAAGAAAGTAGTATTCTCACCTTTTGTGTTGGCCTTTTTTTAAGGGCACAACAAAAATAAGCGCTTGCGGGGGTTTTTATACCCCCGTAGCCCTTACTAGGCACCCGGTTGGCTCTGTCGCCCCTTCGGTGACCCGGTGAGAAAAGTTGCCAAAAATTGGAAAAAAAAAAGGAAAAAAAATGGACTGGGCGCCATGCAGTGGAAAGGGAAAAAAAGCCCAGGCTAAAGGCTTTTCATTAAAAGTTTTTTATTTTTAAAAATTGGCGGCTTAAACCCGGAAAAAAATTAAAAAATATAAAAATAAAATAGACTTTACGCGTTTCGCCGGGGTACCCGGCTTCTCAGAATTAGCCTCCTCTAGAGTAAGGCCCCAGTTGGGCCAGCCCTCGGGCAGAATGACCCATTCGGCTGATCTCAGGTTTCCTCCGGAGTTTCGCAGCGTTTTAGGAACCAGCACCGGGATCATCTGCCGAAACGGATTTTGAAACCTTCGTAAAAGGGGGAAACTCGTTGGAACTATGCCGGCAGTTCCGGACTCTGGCCCCCAGAGCTAACCCGGAAAGATGCCCGCCGTTTGTGCCCATTTAAGAAGGGGCTTTCAGCAGGGTCAAGGGGCATCGCTTCAAGGACCTTCGTCTTCTCTTGGTCTCATTCACTTGGCCACCCGTTAGACGACGTTTTTTTTGAGGGAAACCGGGAAAAACTCCGTCAGGAAAAAAGATTTTGCGATCCCCCCGTTTTTCCCGTCTGGCCCCCGGGGTTCCAGAGGTCTCTGTTGCCGCTTTCCCCCAAGCTTCTGGGGAGGAACCCAGCAGGGGACCAGATTCGCTTGTCCAAGCAAGAGCTTCCCGCCCCGAGCGGAGAACTGGCCTTTATTGTGCCGGCTAGACATTTCCCCAAGGGGTGTCCCGACGCCCTCAGGCCGGGAAATCCCGACCTGGGACGCCTCTCCTTTGTGTCTAAGTGCTACCTTTCCTCTCCACCGACTATGCCGGGGAGTGGCACGACCGACAAGGGACTCTAAATTTAAAAGGGGCCCGGGTTCCTGGCCTTTTTCCCGGGAACTTCATCCATACTTCCCCGGTTTCTTTGGTATCATCTGCCGATGGTTCGCCTGGAAAAACCCCCCTGAGATCTCTTCGGTCGTGGTGAGCCCCCGAAAGACCCCAAAACAGTATTTACCAAGCGTCCTCTCCCGGTGGGGGCCTTTTTACAAAGGGGGATGCCTTTTCGTATGCCTCGTTCTTCCTCGGCGATCCCGTTTGGGGCTTTTCCCTGGCTGCAACCCTGTCCTACACTCAACGGAAACAGGGAAATTTCGAGTTGGGGGGGGATTTCCGGTGGCGCAGCCCGGGGTTTGCTTTCCGCAGTCATCCCGCAAGGCCCTGCCCCGGTCTGCCCTGGATACCAGGATTTTGCAGACTCTTTTCGGAAAAAAGGCTGATCGCTACTGCCCATCGGTCCCATGGCTGCCCAATTGATCTCCTGCCCGGGACCAGTCCTCCCTGGGGTAGGGGAAATCATTGTCCCCCAGAAACCAGGCCATGTCGGGAAAATTTTACAAGGAATTTGCCCGAAGGGCTTTACCGTAAAATCCTCGCTCCAGCCGGGGGCCGGGTTCTTCTTTGTCGAGAAGAAAGGGTGGTCTCTTCGGCCCTGCTCGATTACCGAGGCCTTAATAAAAACACGGTGAAAAAACCCTTACCCTTTGCCACTAAACTCAGAAAAACTTCGACCCGTCCTGGACCAAGTCTTTTCTAAATTGGTTTCAGGGAGCGTTTAATCTCATCAGGGTCCGTGAAAGGGATGATGGAAGCGGCCTTCAACACTGTGATGGGGACTTTGAAAATTTGGTGATGCCAACGGTTTTTGCAAGCCCCGGCCGTCTTCAGGAGTTGTTAAAAGACACTTTAGAGACCCCTTTACCTTGTGTCTTGTTACCTGGATGAAAACCTGGTATTTTTTTGCGATCCACAACCCAGCCCGCAGGGTTTCAGATTCTGAACTCTCGTAATAATCATCTGTACGCCAAATGGAAAAATGCCTATTTCATCAAACAGTTACCATTCCCGGTCTACATTTTTTCTCAGATAAAGGGCGCGTAGGATCCAGCTAAATTGTCGGCCGTTCGCAGTGGCCTCGGCCCGTCGGGCTTGGCCTATTCAGCGCTTCCCGGGGTTTGCTAAATTATTTTAGGCAATTTATTCCCCCCTTTTTCCCCCCAAATGGTGGACGATTGTGGCGCTGACCCAAAAAAAACGCCAAACCCCGGGGGGCTCTGGTCTCCGGCGGCCGAAAAAAAAGGTTCCGGGGGAACTAAAGAGCCTTGAGCCCCCCCTTTTTGTCTCGCCCCCATCCCCGAGAACCTTTTTCGTTTGGAAATGGATGCCCCGTTCCGGGGGGCAGGGGGGGTCCTCTTGCAAAAAAGGGGGCCCAGGGTCAAGACTCTTAGGCGGATTCTTTTCCAAGATGTTCTCGCCCCGAGAAGAATTACGCATCGGGATTGTGAAAGGCCTCAACTGGGACAGGAGGGCGCCATCTCCTGGGGGGGGGCCGCATCCCCCCGATGTATCCAGACCACAGAACCTCCGTACTTTAGCGGGGGGCAACGTCTTTAAACCCCGGCAAACTAGATGGGCCTGTTTTTTCTCGCTTTGACTTTCAAATTCATTTCGGGCAGACAGAAAATTAAGGGCCCATGCCTTTCCCGCGCTTCGATACTATCGGGGAAAAACCCGGTCCGCAGCTATAATACCCCCCGAATGTTTTTCCCCGCCACCCCCCGCTGGATCCCACCAGTTTCCCCGGTAAGAATACTAGCCCGGCGTCCGCAAAGGAATTCAAAAGGGGCCTTGCTTCGAATGGCAGGGAACCCCGGGGCTCGGGGTACCCCCTAATCTCCTTTTATTGGGGCCAGCTCTTTGGCCCAAAGGACAAGAGACTTTTTGGGGAAGCCTGATTACCTGTGCCGTAAGAAATCTCCCCGGGGGTGCCCCTGGTTTTTACTTCGCCCCTGCCACTCCTGATTCTGAAGATCACTGATACGAGTATCCCTAAAACCCCGCTCCCGTTTCCCCTTTTTCCTTCTCCCGGGTGCTGTCCGTACCGCCTCTAGGGCGCGCGGCAGCAGCTCCCAAAAAATTTAAAGGGACACGGCCAGTATTGGCTAATTGCCAGCCGCTGCCTTATATAACGGACCGCCCGCCCCCCATTTCTTTGCCGGTCTCTGTGGCCCAGTCCATAGAGAAAACGTTCCCAAAAGTGTCCTTGACCAGAACCGATTGCTGCCTGCCCCGACCTTTTTCCGTCCACGATACGTTACGGGCTCACGTTCGGTACCCCCCGTTTACCTTTGCTGCCACTGCAAGCAAGGGCCGCCAGTGGAAGCGAGCGACCTGGGAGTTTCCCACCGCAGCAAGTCCATCCCGCTTTTGGGGGGCTTTGGTGGGGAAAACCCGGGGGGCTACTTAATTCCGTCCTGGGCGCTTAGACCCCTGCTTTGGGTGGTCCCGGGATCCACTGCCACCCCGCCCTAAAAGGATTAGTGTTCGATTTCTCTGTAGCGCCACCACAGGGGAAATGAAGTATTACACAATGTCCTTTGCACTCAATGTGCTATCAGGGTAATGCACAAGCATGCTGGGTCCTCCAGAGGCACAACGAGCTTAGATACTCTCTAAATTCCCCAATGGGGAACTTGAAAATGGGTTTGCAAAACTTTACAACTCTTTTAAACAATAGTTGACACTTGATACATCAGAACGTTAACAGATGTATTTCTGTACTGGATTCCTACATGACCCAGGAACATTGCCATCCTTTATATAATATTAAATCACTTGTTATGATATTTTTTTAAATCAAGAAAAAAAAACTATAATGGATCCAGAAAATGACTAAGGCAGAAAAACTACAGACAGATGATAATGATGCCCCCTGTGCCCCATTCCTACACAGAAGCCATGATTCCCACTTATGATATATGAGCAAATGCTGGAGGCTGACAACCTGTTTTATGGTAATTGGTGATGAAAAATGGAGGAGATGTGTATACCCATCAATATGGTCTGTCAGCTCCCATCTGCTGCAATGTGTTATGTATGACCAAAACATATGACTGCAGAAAGGAGAAGCTTGGAGTCATAGCTGAACTTTACCCGGGGCAGAGATTCTGCTCGCTGCCTTTGTGATGTATGGAAATATACCAGCTAAGGCACAGCAGCCTGCTGGTATCCAACATCCGGAGCACATGCCTCACCAGTCCCTCCCAAGCTACTCCCCTGCTATCTATCTGTTTGTCTGTCTATCTACAGTACATTACAAAAGTAAGTACACCCCTCACATTGTTGTTAATATTTTATTATATCTTTTCATGGAACAACACTGAAGATCTGACACTATGATACAATGTACAGTAGTCAGCGTACAGCTGGTATAACAGTGTAAATTTGGTGTGCCCTCAAAATAGCTCAACACAGGCATTGATGTCTAAACCGCTGGCAACAAAAGTCTGAACAGTGAGTACAGCCCTAAGTGAAAATGGACAAATTGTGCCCAATTTGCAATTTTTGCTTCAAGGCCTCATGTGACTCTTTAGTGATACAAGGTCTCAGGTGTGAATGGGGAGCAGGTGTGATAAATTTGGTGTTATTGCTCTCATGCTCTCTCATACTGGTCACTGGAAGTTCAACATCACACCTCATAGCAAAGAACTGTCTGAGGATCTGAAAAAAAGAATTGTTGCATGAAGATGGTCGAGGCTATAAGAAGATGCCAACACCCTGACACTGAGCTGCAGCGCGTTGACCAAGACCATACAGCAGTTGAACAAGACAGGTTCCACTCAGGTTCTACTGGTCGAACAAAGAAGCTGAGTGCACGTGCTCAGCATCATATCCAGACATTGTCTTTTTAAAATAGGCGTAGGGAACCATGAACCATACTGAAGCAGAGCATGATCCCCTCCCTTCTGGGCCGCAGGGCAGTATTCCAACATGATAACAATCCCAAACCCACCTCCAAGATGACCACTGGCTTGTAAAAGGAAATGAGGGTAAAGGTGCTGGACTGACCAAGCATGTCTCCAGACCTCAACCCTATGGAGCATCTGTGGGGGATCCTCAAATGGAAGGTGGGGGAGGGCAAGGTCTCTAATATCCACCAGCTCCGTGATGTCGTCATGGAGGAGGGAAGAGGATTCCAGTGGCTGCAACCTATGTAGCTCTAGTGGCCGCCATGTCCCAGAGAGTGAAGGCAGTGCTGGAAAATAATGGAGGCCACACAAAATATTGACACTTTGGGCACAATTTGTCCATTTTCACTTAGGGGTGTCCTCACTTTTGATGTCACTTATGGGTGTCCTCACTTTTGTTGCCGGTGGTTTATGCATTGATGGCTGTGTTGAGTTATTTTGAGGGCAAATTTACACTGTTACACAAGCTGTACACTGACTACTTTACATTGTATCAAAGTGTTAGATCCTCAGTGTTGTCCCAATAAAGATACTAATAGTTACAAAAATGTGAGGGGTGTACTGACTTTTGTGAGATATTGTATCTATCTAAAATCTATTTATTGATCACATTTATCAATTTTATATCTATCTCATATCTATCTACAGATGCAGTAAAACTAAACTTGACAGATAACACCCCATGATGCGCAGAATGTTATATTCATTTAATTTCTCTTTATAAAAATTCACTAAGATAACTTGAAACTATCAAAGCTAATAATACATTAAAATTTCATAAAAGTCAACTAATGAAAATCAGACATTGCTTTTAAATTGTGGTTCAAAGGGAAAATGTCACACTGGTTTTCTCACCACATTGATTAGCTTTCAACATGTAGGAAAAGGTAAATGAAAACTATTACCAAATACATTACTTTTTTATTTTGCCTTCTTGAGAAGATAAGAGAGATTTTATCTAATGCACACAAGTTTCTCTTTGTTACTGACCATCTTGCTCTCTTCTCTGATCCGTCCCATCCATGGTGATGTCACTCCCTGCTGTGTGCAATCTCTAGGAACGGAGCTTTGTTTGGGATAAGGACATGTTTTCACTCCCTAGAGCTCTGTAGCCTTGTGTACTACAGATTTTACAGTCATGTCCCTATAACAGGCTCAGCTAGGAATAGCAGAGCTATTTTGCCAATCCTGCTAAGACGGGGACCCCAGCCAGAACAGGAAGTGTGGTTGAAAGCGGCCTTGACTCTTTAA